>PVJH01012685.1:0-32115 GCA_004026705.1 Nesogale talazaci
TGGTTCAGAAGGCTCCCAGCCAACGACCCCGCACCCCCGGCCCACACTCGTGTGCAGCCTCTGCAAGGAAGCCCACGCTCCTTAACAGTCCCCTGGAAAGAAAGCTGGCCCAGGGCGTTCTCCCGAGCTCAGAGTGCGCGCAGGCATGGCTCCCCCGTTCCTTGCCCAGCCCCGGCTTCCTCGGTCGGTCGGCAGGGGCTAATGCAGTGCCCTACTAGCTGGCTAAGTGCCCCCAGTAAACTGCCCTCAGCATGGAGACCCATCGGACCTGCGGGGCCGGGACCAGTGTTCGGGGGGAAGCCTGTACAAGCTTTCCATATGCAGAGCCACAGGAAGGCATCCAAGGCAGGGAAAGGCAGGCCGTCCTGATGGGCCCCGCTCACTGCACCTTAGCTATGAGATACAGGGGGGGCTATGAGACACAGGGCCACAGGAATGATCAACAGAAACAGACAAGCCCTGGACTCTCCCAGGACAGGAAGCACTGCTGTCCTCTGTGTCAAGAGAGGGACCACGGTGGCGTCAGAAGAAAGCAGGGGTCCCCGAGGAGTCAGACCTGGGCGGGGCAGAGAGGGTGACTCGTCGGTCAGTCAGTCAGTCCGTCTGTCCGTGACATCACCGGTGTGGAAGATGGATGGGGTAGGGGTCAGTCCTGCCCTGCCCTATGACTCGGCTCCGATTAGATGAGAGGGAGGCTGGGGTAGGTTTCAGGAGCAGAAAGCCCCGTCTTCCTCCCATGAAGAGGTAGGTGGCTTTGAACTGTTGGCCTTGCAGCTCGCCAGCCCGCGGGCCACCTCTACGCCACGGGGGCTCCTCTGCACAGAACCAGACCCACTGGTCAGGGTGTCTGGCTCTGCAGACCTCATGCGATCTCCATTGTGCGCCCTTTGGGGTTCTTAGCTTAACACATAAAATCTATGCCTGGCTCTCAGGCTAGTTTGCTGATCAGACGGCGTGGCCATCTGCTCCTCTCAGGCCTCCACCCCGCCCCGCCCCGCCCATCCTGTCAACCAGATCACCACTCTGTTCCCACCGAGGAACCGCCCGGGGTGAGGACCAACACGCGGGGGTCAGGGTGACCAGTCAGGGCTGCGGAGAGAGACGTGGCGAGAGAAAGCCGGGCTGGCGAGGCTCTGTCCCAGGACTGTGGCATCACCCCCCTCCCCCCACCCTGCTTCCTACCTGAACACCAGGATCTTGTCCCCCAGCTTCACACTCTCCTCAATCAGGTGGAAGAGCAGGACCATCTTGGGGGAGTTCTCTAGGACGCCCGTCTGGTAATTGGTCAAAAGGTCTTTGGCCTGTGAGAGAAACATGAGGGGCTCCAGGCAGGTCCAGGGCACAGCTCTGGTCATGAACTCCTCCGAGGCGGCAGCTGATGGGCCTTCTTCCTGGTTCTCAGCGAAGATCTCAGCAGTGCAGCACGCGGTGCACGCCCCCAGCCCCCGTCCCCACCCCTGTGGCCTCTGCCAACACGAGGCCTGCTGGACTCACCCACTCATAAGTGACAATGCTGCTGCCTCGCTCCTGGAAAGGGCTGAAGCCGACCCCCTGCAGGAACTTGCTGTTGGTGGCCTCTCCCAGCGAGGAGGCCAAGGCACTGTCCTCCCCCTTGCTCTTTGTGCCCTGCGACGGGCAGCGCGTGCTGGCCCCCGCTGAGCCCAGCTCTTCCACGTCGAGGTCCTGCTCGTTGGCCAGGCTTTCCTTCTGAAGGGCTTCGTACAGCACGTCGGGGTGATTCCAGATCTGGGACCAGAGACAAGGTGAGATGGCGCACACACACACACACACACACACACACACACACACACACACGCCTCGTCAAGCACGGCCAGCGAGAACAGGATGCCCGCCCGCCCTCCTGCTGGCCTCCGCTGAGCGGGACCCCCAGTGTGTCTGTGCCCAATGCTGCCACTCGGATGAGAGGCAGGGTGCCACACACCAACTACCAGACACCCCCAACCCCCCAATGCGACCAAGCTCTCCCTACACATAAAACCGATTTGACATACAGACAACCAGCCAAAAGTTGCTTCAGGGACTCTTCTGGGGAGAGTTGAGAATGACAGGGAGGTCGGGGTGGA
Source organism: Nesogale talazaci (assembly GCA_004026705.1). Classification (NCBI taxonomy): domain Eukaryota; kingdom Metazoa; phylum Chordata; class Mammalia; order Afrosoricida; family Tenrecidae; genus Nesogale; species Nesogale talazaci. The sequence continues at coordinate 2,085 of PVJH01012685.1, forward strand.
AGGAGGGGCTAGGGAATGGGAGGTGGGGTGGGAGGTTAGGGGTTGAGGGGGCTGGTTGTTGGGTCAGCACTGCAGGGAGGGTGCTCACATCTATGTCTAAGGCCTGGCTTAAGGCTGTGGCTACAAAATAAGTCTTGCAGGAAGGTGCCCTGTAACCCTGTTCCTCCACCAGCCCCCTTTCTTCACAGGGGAGGCAGAAAGACAAAGCCACGGAGAGTGGGGCAGCACGCTCTCCGGCCGAGTTACACACTCGCTGGTGTCCTGTCCTTGCCCCCAACCCCCCACCCCCGCCTGAGTTCTCCCGGAGGCCCCACCCACCTTGCAGCACACGCAAAACGCCTTCAGGGGGTTCAAGCCCAGCCAGCCGCTGCTGCCACAGTCCCGGAAGCGGTCCATGAACTGGGTGTAGAGATCCCGCTGGATCTTGGAGAGCCGCACCAAGATGACATTTTCTTCCTTGGCTGGGAGGTGGATCTTCAGCACAGTGTGGCCTCTCCTACGGAAAGCAAGAGGTCAGCCGGGGACGGTGGTGGGGCCAGGAGGGGTCAGTGCGAAGGAAACCCCCCTGCCCCAACCTCCCTGGGGACGGCCTGGGCCTGCATCATGAAGCCCGGCCAACATCAAGGGGAAGCAGGTCCGACTCGGGGAGGGAAACCAAAGCAAAGGCAGAACCGCCCGTCCCAGGCCTCTGTCTGCGTCAAAACCTAGCGCCGAGCCCGAGCTCTCTCTGCCCGTGGCCTCGCGCATGGACAAGCAGGAGGAATGGGCCTGTGCGGGCCCTCCGTCTGGGGGTCTCGCCCCGCAGTCGGCACTGCTCTCTGCCGGCGGCTCACTTGCACCTGCCCGGCACTCTCCTGGCCCCCGCGCTGTAAGAGCTACTGCTTCCCCTCACGGCTGCCTGGGGCGGGGCAGGGACAGACACCCACCGCTGCACGAAGCCCTCCAGGAGGCTGTGCAGCACGTGGCTCCGGTAGCGCATGAGCCGGACGTCCTGCGGGGTGCTGTCCACGCACTGCCCGTTCAGGATGGGGCGCTCAAACATGTTGCTGAACTCCTGCCTGGTGCCGAGGAAGTCGGGGCGCACAAAGTCCACCATGCACCAGTACTCGATGAGGTTGTTCTGCAGGGGGTACCCGGTCAGCACCACGCGGCGGCGGGAGCGGATGGTCTTCAGGGCCTGCGAGGTGCTGGCCTGGCAGTTCTTGATGCGGTGTCCCTCGTCACAGATGACCACGTCGGGGCCAGGGCGGCATAAGGCCTTCTCAAACTCTGGAGAGGGAAGAGGACGCGGAGTTGGGGGGGGGGGGGCCGGAGGGAGGAAACCTGCTCTTAGTCACTAAGAGGAAGGGGCAGAGAAATGAAGGGAGGCGGAGAGCAGGAGTCCGCCCAGGCACAGGCAGCAGATGCCTCCTGCCGGAACGAGCCAGCTCTTCCTGCCCTGCCCTGGCTACTTTGGGCTGAGAGTGGGACTGACTGCTGGTTCTCAACCCTTTAATACATACAGTTCCTCAAGTTGTGGTGACCCCCCCCCACCCCTCAAGCCATAAAATTATTTTCTTGGGTACTATTTTTTTTTTCTTTCTCGTGGGCATCACTGCCTCTGGTGGTCGTGAGCGCTACCCAGCCACCGCTGGATTTGAACCGCCAAGTCTGCCGGCTACAGTTCCACACTCAACCACTTACGCCACCGGGGCTCAGCCCTATAAAATTATTTTCGTTGCTACTTCCTGTCATTTTGCTACTGTTATGAATCATAATGTAAATATATTATATGCTTGGTATATTTTTCATTGTTACAAATTGAGTATAAATGAACATAACGAAAGCATGGTCATTAACCACAAAACAAGATGTAATTATATATCGTGAAATACTTATGTCTTCCAATGGTCTTACGCAACCCCTGTGAAAGGGGTCGTTCGACTCCTAAACGGGTTTCGACCCACAGTTTAGCGTCACTGGTTTACACCAAGTAGTAAACCGGCCCCGATTCAAAGGGCATTCCGGCATAAAGCCTGGCGGGACTGACCCTGACACCGTGTGCCTGGGCTCTGGCTGTGCACTGGCTGAGGGACCAGGTCTCCCCAGGCTGCTCTGCCTGTCACTCATCGCTGACACGCTCATTCCACAAACACTTCTAGCCAGTGATCAATCAAGGACACGGCGTCTCTCTCACCTGCTCCGAGAGAGGAACAGGACTCTGAGGTGGCCCCGACCCAGCCCCACTGCCAGGGGAACACCTCAGAGAGCCAGCAGGGTCAAAGCGGGAAAGCACTTCGGGGGTGACCACACGTTGCTACTAGAAGGCGCTCCTGCTTTGGTCCCGAAATGGTCCCCAGCCCGCGCACACCCACCTCTCCGAAACTCCTGCTGCCGATCTTCCTCATCCAGATCGATGATGACTGGGAGGGAGCGTTTCTTGGTTTTCTTCGGTCTCCCTGTGGCAAAGGACTTCTTCAGGGTGAGGAGTCGGTACATCTCATACCCCATCAGCAGCACGCCCCCCTCCGAGACCCAGCCGGCCATCACTTTAGCACGAGCTGCCATCGTCCTGCAGGAGGGAACAGAGAGGACCGGCTGTGTGACGTGTGCAAGCCTCCCCACAAAGCCGCCTCTCAAGATGAGCAGAGACAGAGAGAGAGAGAGTCTGGCTGCTCCGGCTGCCCACGAGGAGTGCTCGCTCTCCCGGCCGCGCTGACCCCCACTCGGGACTCCTCACTGCCCATGGCTTCACCAGGCAGCAAGCTCCAGGCTGACCAGAGGCTCGAGCACGTCCCGGCTTCAGAGAAGACAAAACCGGAGCAGACTCCCTGCCATCAGGCTGGTCCCAGTGCACGGCGGCCCCGTGAGGACAGGCTAGAACTGTCCTGTGGGTTTCCGATATTGGCGAGGAAGAGATAGATGCGAGACCTTCCCCATGAACTTTTTGAAAGCGCCTTGTACCTACTGCACCGAGAATGAACGGGACCCCGAGGCTGGTTCAGTGAAAACGAGCATCCTCATAGGTGTCTGTGCTCAGGGTGACAGCTTTGCGTCAGAGGGAGCCTCTCAAGCCCTCCTTGGGGTAGGAGAGGCAGCATTCTGCCCTTGGCCTGCTCAGGCAGCAGGGGGGCTCAGAGCTGAGGAGAAGCAGTCCAGCAGGGCGGCAAGAGAAGACGAGGGGTGCTGAGCAGAACCTCGGCTCTGCAGCTGCCGTGTCCCGGCGGCGTCTCTTTACCCGCACGTGGCCCAAGAGTCCCCAGACCCGAGCAGAGCACAGCAGAGCAGGTGACCGATGGCCTGTGGGCCCCTCAGCCTCCTCGCCGGGAAGAGCGTGGCCGAGCCTTAGAAAAGGCAGTCTCTGCAGGACACTGGGCCTGTCTAGCCAACGACCCACGGCAAGGAGCAGAAAGGGCAGCAGAGAGAGAGCCGGCTTGGACCAAGAAAGGGCTTCACGTTCTCGGAATCTGAGAAGACTTGATGGAGTGCAAGTAGGAATCTTTTTATTTATATCCACAACAAAAACAGGGCTTGCACCTTTCGGAGCTTCGGAACGCCTACCACCGAGGGTCAACGAGGAGGCTTCTAGGAAAAGACCAAGGTCACGAGGGAGGAGGGGAGCGTCCCACTGACTTGTCAGGACAGCGAAGCCTCTGCGAACAGATCAGACGTGCTCCAGGCCACAGAAGGCCAGAGTGAGTGGAACTCTCAGGAGAGGGAAATGAGACACCGTAAGACCAGACACGGCAAGAAGCCAAGGGGCCTGGGACGGCCTGGCCACCGGGGTCCCTGACAACAGTCTATAAAAAGGGGGTGGGGGGAGAGCCACCTACTTGTGCTCGTCATTCAAGATGTGAACCTTAAAGAAGCGGGGCTGGACCTCCTCGGGCTTGCTGTCTGCGGGAAGGGCCTCGGGAGCCGGGAGCCACATGTTGAACTCTGCCAGCCAGTTCTGAAGGGTGTTAACCTGCCAGGAAGCCGAGGCGAGAGAGGCTCTTCAGGAGGGCACCCCGAGCAGAGCCCAGCACAGGCTCGCAGCCAGCGCTCTGCGGAGGGCCGCTCAGGGAGCCCTCCCGCGCTCTTACCGGCACGATGGCCAGGACCGTTTTGGCGGGCGTGTGGCGGAAGAGGACATCGATGAAGGAGATGACCTGCAGAGTCTTCCCCAGCCCCATACTGTGGGCCAGGATGCAGCCAAAACCACTGCTAGTCTTGAACCTCTCCAGGGACTCCACCAGGTTGTCGTACAGGAAGCGGATCCCACCGATCTGACGGGGCAGACACCACCAATGTCGGGGGCCGGCGAGGACCAGAGGTGGGCAGGGGCAGGCATCAAGACAGGCAGCTAGAGGGGACGGGCACCCTGACAGGTCTAGTAAACAGGGGCCGTCTTCTTGGACAAACCCGAAACAAGACCACAGAGAAAGCTCTCACTGTTTGAGGCCACCATCAAACAGCACCAAATTCCGGGCTGGCTTTCCTATGCGGCCTTGGCTTGGTGGTCCTCAACCTTGGACACAGGCCATTCCATACAGAGCAGGTCCTGGAGTTTAGCATTCTCATGCTGCACCACCTTCTGTGTTGTGGACAGCCCATCACCCGCCCTGGTCCTCCAGACAGTACAAACTAACTCTGCTCCCCCTCTTCTCGTGACTGCCCCAGGTCTCTTCCTAATCTAAGCTGGTTCTTGAGTCCCACGACCCCACAGAAGGAGCCCCAGCTTTATTACGGCAGGAGGTCCACAGCCTCCCTGCTTGCGGCAAGCCTGAGACTGGCCTCCTGCCTCTCAGCACCTACGGGGAAGGCCAGAGCTTCCTGGGAGCTCCACAGGCCGTGTGGCCTCTCACACCCACCAGCAGCAGGCAGCCAGCCGCAAGGGAGCGCGGCGATGACGGGCTATACCTGGTGAGGCTTTACTGCTCGTGCCAACTGGGGCGCCAGGAAGACGTTCTCCTCCTCCGGAGGGTGGTTCAGGTTGACGAGCACCCTGCCCAGCGCGTCGCGCTGATTTAAGACGTCGTTGACGTGGGTGCCACCCTTCTCCTCTTCCTCATCCTCCTCGCTGACGGACTCGCTGCTGTCCACAATGTGCAGCGTGTCCTCCTCGCCAGAGCTCAGCTCGATCACCTCTGCGGCAACAACAGCAAAGCCCCGGGGAGGCAGGGCCGGTTGGCACCGGTGGTCGGAGGCCGGGGGGTGGGGGGTGGGGGTGGTGGTGTCACGTCAGAAGCCCCTGGTGAGGGCTCCTCGCACCCCCAAAGCCCGGGTTTGATCTCGATGGTTACTGTGGAGACCCAGGCCACCCCGCCTGCTAGCCTCTGGTCTTAGCCAAGGCTCGGCCCACTCCTCGGGGCAAACACTGGTCAGGAGGCACGGTAGGAAGGCACCGCCAGCTGGACCTCACCGTCTCGACTGCTTTTCTCATCCTCGCTGCCGCTGCTGCTGTCCAGGCAGATGACCTCCTGGGCCAGGACCCGAGGAGGCAGCGGGGGGCCATCCCCTGCCCTCAGCGCGATCTCCTCTGGGGAGACAGCAGGCAGCAGCAGGTCAGCGTGACACGCCAGTCGCCCACGGCGGGCCCTGCTGCTGTGCCGCTCAGGGGAGGGCCCCCGTCGGAAACCACGGCCTCGCTCCCACCACATGACCCGTCTCCACTGGTTCTGACTCCCGGTGGCCCCTGGCTTCTAGGGAGGGCCCCACGCTCTTAGACCCTAGCTGAGTAAACACAGTTAGGGCAGCGAGTGCCCCGGCCCCCAGAACGCTCTACATGCAACGCTCTCGACCACATGCTCAGTCAGAGACGGAGTGATTCCAAAGGGCTTCCACGGTCGCATCCAAATCGGCCCTCGACCCCTGCGGTCTGCTCGGCGCCAAGCCCCTGCTTACCTGGGAGGAGCTCCAGGGGCACGGTGGGGATGGGGGCTGCATAACCCTTCCTCTGCTGCTCCAGGCGCTTCCTCCTCTCCAGCTCCTCCTGCTGCGCGGCTTTGGTGACCGGCTCCAGCTGGTCCTCCCGGAGCAGCTTTCTAAACGAGAGAGCGCACATGGGCACGGTCACCGGAGATTGGGCAAGGCTGGCGGCGAGGCCAAGGAGGAGGGTGGTCACCGCCACGCTCAGAGAGCTCCACCAGCCCCTCCCCGCAGTGAGCCGGAAAACAGAGCCAGACTTCAAGCCACGGGTGGTTCTGGGAGCGTGGACTTTCTCTACGACTGAATGACACACGACAGACACCCCAGCCACCTAGTCTTTGCACACAGTACATCAAAGGAGTGACGTGGCCATCCATGCCACCACAAGGCTGGAAGCGGTTTTCAAAAACACACTTGCTATGCAGCGAGGTGGGGTTATGGGTGACCCCACGTCCATACTTCCCAAACTCAAGGTTATGACGGTCAAGTAGCTGTGACGGGGGCGGGGTGGAGGAGGGACAGCATCAGTCTCCCTCCAACCACACAAGATGCCAGTGGCAGAAGACAGAGCCACTGGGCGCCGGGCAAGGTAAGAACGTGACCTTTACTTAGCGCACAGCTCACTCAAGGACGCAGGCCTGCTCTTCCCTTGGGGCTGGGCAGTCTCCTGCCCTGCAGAGCTGAGCTCGAAGCAGATCAGGTCTCGGCTCACTGCACCCGCAAGACGGGGAGGCGAGCACCCCATGTCCTTGGGTGGCCTCCCAGCGCCCATAGAGGGAGACCTCCCCTCGTGGTCTGGGCCAATCCCAACATCCTGGCCTCTGGGCAGCCCGGCCCGCAGTCCACAGACCGTGCATGCCCTGCCCTGCTCTAGCTCCCAACAGCGGGGGGGAGGGCAGCTCAGCTCACCGGATGTTCCTCCTCATGTGTGAGGGTTTCTGGGCCCTCTTCTTCTTGGGGTCCTCAGAGGCCAGGCTCTTGTCTCGGTGATGCCTGAGCGGCTCGGAAGGCTCAGACTGAGATGAGGTAGTTGAAGTGCACCGTGGTGGCTGCTGCCCATCTTCCCCCGGCTGGGCACACTCGGTGTCACACACGCCATCCAGGGACGGGTCTGAAGAGATGGGGGAGGGAAGTGCCAGCACTGGAATTACTGTGAGGAAAACATGGGCTACGGCGTCAGACACTCCTGGGGTTCAAATCTCAACTGAGGGACTTCATGAGGCGGCGGTGTCTCGCTGTCTCCGGGGTCTGACGGGCTGATCCACAAAATGAGGACGGGTCCCCGCATTTCAGAACAGTGGTGGGGGCTGAGACCAGAGCGGTCCTGAGTGGGCCCACCCCGGTGAGCTCTGCCAGGGACACACATCAGGGCCGCCGTGAGCCCCAATGACGTCGTACGTACGTGATGGCGGTGTGCTGCACTTGAGTTCCCGCCGAGGAGTATGGCTTGTTTGGGGAAACAACGTATACAAACGCGGACACGACAAAGCAAGGCATTACGGGCAGGCAGACCAAAGGACCACACTTGACACACTCTTCCTGCCACAGATAGCTGGTTAAGTGTATGCATGTACTGTATTAAGAATTGTACAAGCCCCCAAGAAAGTGATCAAAAAAGAAAAAAAAAACTTCAACGCTGCTTGAAGAAATACAGGAAATGAGGGAAGCATTACAGAAAAAGGATAAAATGACAGGAGAGGAAGCCACGCACGTAGGTGAAATAGAAGAGTTAAGGGTAAAGCACCAAAGGGAAATACAAGCGTTAAAGGACGAGGTAACAAAAGCTAATCGCACGTTAACATATGTCACCAACAGATCAGAGGCTGAGAATGGTGCCAGTGACCTTGAGGATAACCAGGCAGATGTCAACACACAGGAGAGACGATCCAAGAAGCTACAGAAACCCCGAGAACAATGTCAGCTGCCGTGAAGAGGAACAACATGAGGATAGTTGGGTTCCAGAGCAATGCACAACAAAGAAGCAAAAATAGCGAGGGAATTCCTAGAGAAAAACTTCCACAACTCAATGAATGAGAATCAGATGACCCCCCAGGAAGCAGAGAGGGCACCAGTTAGACTGAAGCCAGGAAGAATTCACCAAGAATCCTCTTTCCAGCCAAAGTATCTGTCAAGATAAAAGAAGAATCTTACAGATGAGAAAAAAACCTCAAAGAATATGTTCAAGACAAACAAAAAAGCAGCTCTACAAAAAATCCTCGCCAACCCAGTGTAGTTGGCACCACCTACAGCAACTCCTCTCAGAGGTCAACATGTTGAACACAGTCCCAAGACAACATGGGCGCAATGGTGAAAGGAAGGCACATATGAGCCCCACGCTCGTTAGCACAATGCACTGATAAGAAGGCACGAGAGGACATCACAGAGTCCACTGATTGGATGTTTTAACTCTGAGTATCAATGGACTGAACTCACCCACTGAAAGGCAGAGACTGCGGACAGGCTTAGAAAACCCAATTTATCATGATGCTGCCTTCAAGAGACACACCTCAAGTTTGCAGGCAGAAATAAGCTGACAATCAAGAGCGGGAAAAATATACCAATTCCAAAATCTGAATTTCTGACAAGCTGAGCTCAAGATACAAGCCGTAACAAGAGATGAGGGGCACTGCATGATTCTCCAGCAGACCAAGAACCAGTGAGCACAACCAACATTTACATATCCAAAGACCTGCAAAATTTGTCAAACACTCTGAATGATAAAAAAATAAATCGCAGGCTCCACACTCGCAGTGGGTGACTTTCACACATCATTCTCTGAGAAAGACAAAGAAGCTGAATGAGGCTACAGAGCTAAACTCCACAATCAGGCGACTTGGCCTGACAGACCTCTTCAGAGCGCTCCACCCAAATGCAAAAAAAAAAAAAAAAATTCACATTCTTCTCAAGCCCACAAGGCACACCCTCAACGTGGGGCAAAAGTCGAGTCTATGCAAATTCAAACCCATGGAGATCCCTCAGCCTCCCCTCTCAGACCACTATACCATAAGGCTGGAAATCAACAAAAGGAGGGTTAAGAAAATAAGGGCAAACAATTGGAGGAAGAATAACAGTACTGCAGATGAAATCAGGAAACTTTTAGAAACCAGTGAGAATGAGAACACAATGAACCAAAATCTTTGGGACACAGTAAAAGCAGGTATCAGCGGAGGCTTGACAGCAGTCAATGCACACGTGAAAAAGAAAGACTTATGACTGAAGTTCTAGCACAAAACCTCCAGCGCTGAGAGAGGAGTCAACAGGGTAATCCTACTAGTAGCCAAGAAGAGAAATGATAAAAATTGGGGAGGAAATAAATGTGTGGGGAAACAAGGAAACTGTGCCAAAAATCAATTCAGGAGAAGAAAGAGAGAAAGACCTGGTTCTTTAAAAGGATTAATAGAGTCGATAGACAGTGGCAATCCTAACAAAGAAAGTAAAGGGCGAACATCAAGTCAGGATGAGGGATGAGGTAGAGGAGATTACAACTGACCCCAATGAGATCAAAAGGCTAATTACACAGCCCTACAAAGGCCTGCGCTCCAGTGGATTCAACTACTTGGAAGACATGGACAGATACTTGGAAAACTGTCCCTCCCTGGACAATCCCAAATGACCATCAAGAACCTCAACAGACCCTCGCAATAGAGGAAACAGACGGGGTGATACAGGAAATACCAACTAACCCAGACAGCTTCCCAGGAGAATTCTAGCAAGCATCCAGGAAAGCGCTGACAGCGATCCCACACAAACTCTTTCAGAACAGAGAGAAAGACACAAACTCCCAACCCAACAGCAATGGGGCTGGCTGAGTTGGGGTCAGATTAGTCAGTGATTCACAAGTGCTGAGTGAAGTGTATGAGGTCTCTGGTTTCTATGTGACATCATAATAAATAACACACACCTCAGTAGACTATTCTTAATACAACTAAAGTTCTGCAATTAATTTCCCCTAAGTCAAAATGTGACTTTTGTACATTCATAATATCGAATCCCATGAATTTACAGATCAATCAAAATAATAAATTTTAACTTTCAAATAACAGCTCTACTTCATATTCTATAATATGTAATATAAAAGAAACATAAACAAGGAGATACAGAAACATGCACTTTGACAGGCAATGGGGGTAGTAAATGAGTGTCCAGCTGGGGGCTCCACGACTCCTGGCTTCTGCTGTCCCTTTCAGGAACACAGGCTCAGAGCTGGGCACAGCTACCTGTGAACTTTTTCCTATTCCTGAGCCGGCTGTGAGGCATCCCCACTGGAGTTCGGTCAACATCAGAGAGCAAGTCTGCCACAGCAGCCCCTCCAGTTCTGCTGGGCCAACGGCAGCTTTGAAAGAAAACGGACCTCATGCACGGTGGGCACAGGTGCGAACCTCTCCTGGGCCCTTCCTCCCCCATCCCGCCTGTAACATGAGAGCATCGGGCAATCTTCACCACATGCCCGCGGCTGTGGTGAGGCAGGAAGCACACGCACGGCCGGGGAAACTCTGGACCTGCACCACAGCATGCCGTACAGCCTCATGCTCAGCGTACGGAAAAACAACGAGTAACTGAAGGGTGTGCAGAACAAGGCCAAGGGGGCACTAGCAGCACGATGCAGAATGTGGGGAACTACAGGGCATGGAAGGGTTCTCTCCTAGAAATAAATTATAAGGAAAAGAAACAAAAACAGGGGTGAGAATGCTTAAAGAGATGTCAAAGATCTATCAACTAGGGACTGTCAGTTAAAATTTTTTTTAAAGATAACTGGAAATTAGAATTATTTTAAAGAATCAGTGCTTGAAAATGTTTAGGCATGATAATGATTTGGAGGGTTCTGTTATTGTTGTTTGGGGGTTTGGAGATTTTTTAGGTCTTTATATTTCAGGAAAGATAGTAATACATTCTGAAGTATTTATAAGTCACACGGTCTACTGTTAAGTAATACAGGGTTGCAGGGAACACAGACTGGCTCTACAGTCACAACTACTGATGAAATAAATAAGACAAGTTTCTTTTTTATTTTCATTGTTTGAAATTTCCCATCATAAAAAATTCCCAATAATTTTCACTTTCAAATTTATACAGAAAAAATGTTCTTACATAATCTAAGCATTGTGAGTTAGGTGTAGTCAAGGTCAGTGGCTGAAATCCACCAGCCCCTCCTTGGGAGAAAAGAGGAGGCTGTCTGTTCCAGCGCAGATTTCATCTCAGAAACCCCGTATCAGAAGGACTGCTAAGAAGTGACATCGGGGTGGGGGGGGGGGAGGCTGAGCCCCGGTGGCCTAAGTGGTTGAATGCAGGACTACAGCCCGCGGGCTTGGCAGTTCAAATCCAACGGCGGCTCTCAGGAGCAGTGCTGGGTAGCTCCCACGACCACCAGAGGCACCAAAAAAAAAAAAGGAAGTGAAATCGGAAAACAGACTGCAAGGATCCACCTATGGCCTCCTCCCTGGGGGATGGACAGCAGAGAAGTGGGTGAGGGGAGACATCGGATGGTGTAAGATATGACAAAATAGTAATAACATAAATTATCATCGGTTTATGGGGGAGAAGGGTACGGGGAGGAAGGGGAAAAATCAGGAACGGATACCAGGGGCTGAAGTGGAAAACAAATGCTTTGAGAACAATGAGGGAAACTAATGTACAAAAGTGCTTGACACAGTGGATGTACGTGTGGATTGTGGTAAGAGCTATACGAGTCCCCAATAAGATGAGTAAAAAAAAGAAGCCGTGAAATCGACTCACTGGCAGGGTGTCGATGTCTGGAGCCCTCAGACCTGTTCTTACCCTGTCCCTAAAGAGCAGCCATGAGTCGGGATCCACGTGGCAGGCTGGGTAAGGTTTGGGGAGCCCTGCTGGTGCAGGGGTTAAGTGCGGCTAGGGGTTCAAAGGCGGCAGCAGCCCCAATCTGTGGGCGAAGGCTGTGGCAGCACCCTTGGGCCCTACAGGGCAGTGCGACTCAAGCTCTGTACGGCCAGAGTTAGAACGGACTCAGTAACCGTGGGGGTGGTATTTGGGGCATCCACTCTAAAATCTGAGGATCCCGAACTGATTTGACCTACCTACCTCCCCCTCTTCAGGAGAAGAAAGAAGAAAACTACTCACTGCCTCACCCCCACCCAGGATTAACGACGTTAGCCCACAATCTCCCCTTCAGGGGCAGCATCGCCCAGGGAGGGAAACCTGCTGTAGGTAAATACAGGCCCTGGGTGGTGCACACTGTTCAGGGCTCGACCCTAACCCAAAAGACTGGTGATCTGAACTGTAGTCAGAGGTGATCTGAACTGTAGTCAGAGGTGCTTCGGTGCCCGAGGAGCCATGCTTCTCTGCCCATCTGGGAGCCACAAGGGCGGCCGCTGCCGCCTCAGAGCGGGGCACGTCCACACGGTCGCTCACTATGGCCCCACCTGGGGGAGCAGAGCTCAGAGGGCCGGCCAGTTGTTCCAGGCCTCAGAGGGCTTGTGCCTCTGACAGGGCACATACAGTCTACTGCTTTCTACTACCGTATAAACTCAAGTACGAGAGGACCCGGCCATCAGCTGAGGCACCTAGTTCTACCACAAAAACGGCATTAAAGATGCGCTGCACAACTCGGCGTATACGCAAGTGTATGCAGTGCTATTTGTTCAGGGGGAAATCATTGCCTGCCTTCTCTGAGAGGTTCCTGCCTACAACTGTCAAGGTTTTGTGCCAACGTGACAGGACTCTCAGTGGTTTGGCAATTAAGGCAGAGTAAAGGGCCATGATTCTACCTGGTGATATGCAGTGACTCCCGTGGTGAGATCTGCTACGTGCCAGCCATTGAGGAAGCTTCCCCAGGGGCGTGGCCTGCTCCCGGTGGATGTGGACGCTGTGGAAAAGCTTGCTTGCTTTTTGCTGGATTTGGATACTGGACCTGGCTAGTCACTGGACCTCCAGTTCTTTGGCCTCAGCCAGGAGCGCGCCTTACTGCAGTGGTTCTCAACCTGTGGGGTCATGACCCCTTTGGGGGCAAACGAAGCCTTCACAGGGGTCTCCCGATTCCTAACAGTGGCAAAATGACAGGTAAGAAGTAGCAACAAAAATGATTCTCTGGTTGGGGCCACACCATGAGGAACTGTATGAGGGGGTGGAGGCATGAGGCAGGCTGAGAGCCACTGCCTTACAGTCTGCTGGTCGCTGGAGCGATGAGTAGCCTGGAGCCATTCCCGTCAACTTCAGCTTCACCCGCCTCTGCAGCCAGAAGCCTGCTGCCTGGCCAGTCAATCTTGGGCTGATCAGCCAATGTAAACAAAAGAATTCTGATGCTTAGTTCCGTGACTGGCCAGCGTTTGCTGTACAGAACCAGAGTGCATCTGTTAGGCTGTGTGGGAGTCAGGAGCGGCTTCTGCTGGACTTCTGACCCAGACCTGGAACTTGTCAAGCATCTAGAACCGAGTGAGTCACTTCCCGGATAAAAATGGGAGGGAGGGAGGGAGGGAACGTCACTGCTTTCGCTTCTCTGGTTACCACCTTACAGAGATTTCAGGCTTTGTTTTATTTTAGTTATGTTACCGGCAATCAATGAGTCCATATCATAATTTGTGCTTCCTCTGGTCACATGACATCGTGCTATACAATGTGAGCTATCACTTGACAGGGTGTGCACACTGGTCCTTTAATGGCACACTGTCAGTGTATCACACATGACTTGCCCATTCCCCTACTGCTGGGCATTTGGGCCACTCCTCTTTTTACTTTTCCTTTGTAACAATACGTTATAAATACCTTTGGGCACATCAGTGTTTGCCTTCTGATTGATTTACTAACGGTAAATAACCCAACCGGGGATAACACACAACAGATTCCTAATACGGGAACGGGCAAACGCTTCGTGGAAAGGACCAAACAAAGAGTGGAGATTGTAGGTTCTAGGGGCCATCCCTGTTGCGCAACTGCGTAACTCTGCCACCGAAGCAGAAAGGTACCCCTATGTAAATGTGTGAGTGAGTGAGAGCAGAGTGAGTGTGTTTTCCAGTAAAACTTTATTTACAAAACAGGCAGTGAGTCAGATTTGGCCTTCCCAACCGTGGGTCTCTCACAAAGGGGATCAGAAACAATTCTATTTTTTCTTAGTTTTACTGTCTGCTGAATAATCAACACTTAATCACTAGGAATGTGTTATTTTAATATAAACTGAAATTCGTATGTCTTCAACAAAGAGGTGCACAGAGAATTGTGAGACTACAAGTGTGATAACGAAAACTAATTAGAGCTGTCAGAGCAATCAGAGAGACATTTTCTGGAAAGAAAGCTGGAAAAGCGGAGGAAAGGAAGGAGGAGCAGAGAGCCAAACCCTACCCACAGGCGCTGGCTGAGCGAGAGCGACGTTCCCGGAGACACCGGAGGCAGTTTGGTGGCAGAAGGAGCAGGTGGAGTTCCAGAAACCGAAAAAAGTGAAGGCGCCATCTTGAATTCTTCTCTCCGTTTTCTACGATTTCCCACATGTCAAAAATTGAGGTTAAGTTAGAGCATATGGGATGAGAAGATGAGATTTAGAACGGGCATCAGAAATATCCGATTTGTTTGAAGTCAGGGATGGTAGGCCTTGCGAGCAGTACTAGGCGAGACTATGCCAGTATCTGACAAGTCTCAACACCACACTACAGTTTTGAGAAGAATTCAGTTACTATAACCACGAGTGTTTCACACCTGCCTGGCCATCGTGCCAGTGAAACCCTGCACGTCTCGTGTGACCTCACCCACATGAGATACCCGGAGCCAGGAACCCACAGACGGACGGAAGCAGCACAGCGCTGCCAGGGCGGGGACAGAGGAGGAGCGCCCACTGACAGCGAGGGGGTTCTTTTGTGATGATGAAAGGTGCTGGAGCCAGGCTGTGAGGGTGGAGGGGCTGCCTGTGGGCCTGCAAGTCCAACTCCACCAGTCTCTCCCTGGACAAAGGAGAGGCTTCAACTCCTGTCCAGAGTTGCAGACTCGGAAACTCTCAGGGGAAGTTCAACTCTGAGTCAGAAGTGACGGCACCGGGTATGTTACTTTGTGCACAACCTTTTGAGCATACTACAAACCAGTTAATTCTTTTAAACGGTGTACTTTGTGCTATTTTATAACTTAATTAAATATTAGGTGTTTCTGCCTCCAGCTAAGACAAAATATTGGAAAAAAACAGTACTTGCACCAAAAAAAACTATAAACATATCATCAACTAAAACAAAGCCAAGACATTTCCCCAGTGATTCACAGGTCCTAGGAGAACTTGCAGCAAATTATAGAACCCCAAAACGGGCGGCAGCGAGCACTGGCAGGAGGAGGGCCCTGAATGCCAAGGTGAGTGTGGGCAGTGCTACAGGTGCTGAGGCCAACAGGGCTCGAAGAACGGAACTGCAGAGACAAGGCAGGCCGGTCGTTCCCTACTCTCCAGTGTAAGTCCGGGTACTGGGGCAAGAAGTTGAGGGTCCAGGACACCCTGCCATGCACCAAACTCCTCTCTGTGGCTCTTCTAGCCACAGTCCCCACTGCCTGTGTGGTCAGTCGCAGCCCCGGTGACTGTGGCTACAGTCCCACTCTGGTGTGCACTGTCAGGATGGACCGCACCGGAGTCACCACCCTCCAGCGCCTCACTCCATTCCCACCTCTGGTTCGAGGACAGAAGGCCCTTGTGGGGGACCCTCTGCACCTGATCCACACGAGTGCTCTGGCAACGCCCCCTCCGGCTGGACATGGTCTGCTCCTTCCGCCTTTTGAGCCTGTGACCTGTTGTCTGGCCTCCTGCTCGGGGGCAGGCCTCCAGAAGGAGGAGTCCTGGGAGACAAGGCAGCGAATCTCAGCCAGAAAGAGCGTACTGGTGGGAGGAAGTCATTAAAGCTCGAGATGAAAGGGATAGGGCAGTTTGAAAAGGTAAGGCACTGGGAGTGTTTTTAACTCCCACTCCTTAAGAACCAGCTTTGTCCTGAACCTACCACAACAAAGTATGTGTGCACATCTAAACAGAGGGATGTTGTTAGCAGGTAAAGAAAAATGGCAGGGCAAGTTTGTAACACATGTAACAAAATATTCGCCATTTTAAGCATTTAATTCTGCAACATTAATTACATTTATGATGTTGTACATTCATAACTACTATTTATTTCCACAACTTTTTTCATCACTTCAGAAGAACACTATCAACACATTAAATAATCATTACCCCCACCCATTTCTTGCCACCACCACTCCCTAGCACCCCCACCTCAGGCAACCAACCTGTAGTCAAGTCTGTCTCTGCGGTTGTCAAGTCCACATGTCCCGTGTCAGTGGCTTCATACAATTTTGGTCATTTTGGACCTGCCTGAGTCTGCCCATAGGATCGATGTGGTGACTCGAGACTTGAAGAGACTCCTCCTTTCCTTCAGCTTAAGGCACATTGTGTGTGTCCTTCCACGTTGGCTTCTAACTCCAGGTCTCTGTACATTTATAACGCTCCCCTGTCTTCCGGTGCATCCCTTCATCATTCCGTCCAGTGCTTTCAGCCACTCTAGACCAAGAGCATATCTGGTATCTACTTTGATATTTCTTCTGACAGCTACTTCCAATCTTTTTTCTTTCCTGTTTTTCGTATATTTTCCTTTCTTCTGTTAAATTGGAGTTAATACACATATCGTATCAGCATGATACATTAGATCCTATCCTTCCGTAGTTCAAGCACATCAAGCAGTGCTGTACAATCGCTACCACACCAGTTTCCAAATATTCTTTTCCTCCCTGGGCTCCTGGACATCGCCTCTCTTGCTCAAAACCGCCCCCCCCCCCCGAAACCCCTACTCTACTTGCTATTGCTATGGGCTCATCAGTCCCGAGTGCCCCAATTCAAAACACAGAACAACATGCAACACAAACTCAAGGTGACACCCCCACACACAAACAAACAAAAATACAGAAAATGTTGAAAACCAGATCAGGTCCAGCATGCATCAGAGGAGGGATCAAGTGACAAAGCTTTTAACTGTTCAACTCGAATTGATCCCTTTGAACTTGGAGCCTCATCTCTCCCAGGTCCTGTTCAGTTGACACTTCCCTCTCACCCTGCAGTTATGGACAGAGGGAGATGGCCGGAAGCTTAGTTCCTATGTGGTTCCCACAAGTGTATCCTGGGCCCCCACTGTCATCCACAGCCTTCTGCCAATGGATTCTCACAACTGAGACTCTGATATGAGTCCCTCCTTCCACTTCACTCTTCGGTGTGACTGATGATGGTGTGCTTCTTTCATGTGGACTCGGCATCTGTTTGAGGTCGTTGTTTTTTTAAATCACCTTTCATACTTTCTTTATATGTGATGTTGCTTTTTGTTTGTTTGTCTTGGGGGGGGGGAGCATCACTGTCTCTGGTGGTCGTGGGGGCTACCCAGTGCTGCTCCTGAGGCACCGCTGGATTTGAACCGCCAAGCCCGCGGGTCGCAGTCCCGCACTCAACCACTTACGCACCACCGGGGCTCAGCCCCACCTCTCATGATGCTGCTTTGATGTTATCCCAGTAACTCTCCAGATCTCCTGTCTTTACTGTTCAATGGGTAAAATCTGTTCTGAAGACATTCCCTAAATTCTGGAAGGTCATATTCTGGATCTCAAGAACTCGTTCTAATTTTCTTCAACTTCTACCTGAACTCACATATGTGCAATGGATGGTTTGTTACACAAGCCTGGCCTATTTTGGCTGATGATCCAGTTTCCCCCTCTCTCTGACGAGGGGCACATGTGCAGCCGCCCCGTGGGTGGGTGACAAAGGTGTCTGCTCCTCTCGTGTGCTCTCCAGCTTCATTTCTATCACCGAGACCACGTTTTCCAACTCCTGATGCTTCTTTTTTGTTTCCAAAGTTCACATTCCAACCACCAGTAATTATCAGTGCATCTCAATTGCATGTGCCATTCACTTCAGACTGAAGAAGTTAGGAGAATTCTTCAACTTATTCATCACTGGCTTTGGTGGTTGGTGCATAAGTCTGAATGATGAGTGCATTAACTGAGCTTCCTTGTGGCAGATAGATACTGTCCAATGACGTACAGCACTGTACTTCAAGGCAGATCCGATTTAATGCTAACCTTTCCTCTCCATCTCGTTTAGCCTGGCAAAGTCAAACCGTGAGTTCAGGCGCCTCCCCTGCATGTGAGAGTTGAACCATAAGTGAGGATGACAGGAAACCTGCCGTCACTGAGTCACGGTGCTGGCAAAGAAGAGGTGCTGAGGACACACCAATCCGCCTAGGAGGAAGTACAGCCGGGTGTTCCTTAGAAGGAAGAATGGCGAACTCTGCCTGCCATGGGCTTTGAATGTGTTTTCAGGAGACGGGGCTCTGGAAAAGGACATCGTGCTCACTACAGAGCATCAGCTAAAAAGTGGAAGGTGCTCGTGGAGATGGACGGACAGAGGCTACAATAATGGGCAGGGCCAGGCAGTGTTTCGTCGGCGTCCTGTTGTTGTGGCTGTGAGTCCGGTTGGCCAGGACACCACCTAACAAACATTGACTGGCATTGTCTGCTTGACTTTGTGGGGACTGCCGATACTGTCCCCACAGAGGCCGCACGAAGTGGATGTTCCCAGCAATGCACGCATTCTAACTCCTGCACGTCCTCACCAACACTCCTTCTTCCCAACTGTGTGGGTCTTTAATGATGCCATGCTAATGAGTGTGAAGTGGCAACTGATTGGGGTTTTGATTCAAATTTCCCCTGAAGTCTAGCACTGCTCAGCATCGTGATAGGCTGCTTTTAGCTCCGCCAGCCCCCGTACCCATTCCTCTGGACCCCCACCTACGGAAGGCATTCAGAGGTCAAAGCACACCCACCAAGCCTAATCGCGGAGTATAAGGTGTATTTACAGTGTTCTAGGTATGATAAGTCCTTGAAAAAGGATTTAAAGTATATGAACAGATATGGGAGGGGGTAATGTATGCAAATTCCAGACCATTTTATATGAGGGCCTTGAGTGTCTGGACGCAGCTTCTGGCATCCACAGCGTCCTGGAACTGCTGCCCAGCAGCGACAAAGGGACACCTGAACCTGGACCTCTACCCGCAGGTATGTGGAGTACTTGGCCACCAGGACACCTGACGATGTCACGGGCTAACAAAATAAGAAACACGAGGAGCTGAGATCCCACTGAGAAGGGAAACGTGGAGCCCAGCCCAAGGCTCGGCCTGCTGTCTGCTCAGGTTGTCCGCGGCTTCCTGAAGGGTTCTAGTCCTCCACTTCTCAGCAGAGGCTCTTTTACCAGCCAGGAAGTCAAAAAAACCACCGGCGCCTGTACTAGTCAACAACACCCAAACACAAGGCTAGTCTCAGCATCACCTAGGGAGGGTGTATGTGTGTGTGTGTGTGTGTGTGTGTGTGTGTGTGTGTGTGTGTGTGTGTGTAAGAGAGAGACAGAGACAGAGACAGAGACAGAGAAGAGTTCCCATCTCTCTAACCTGTGCCCTCTAATCTGGCACCCTCGACTACCTCCCATGACGTTCCTTCCCAGTGTCCTGTGTACAGAGACGTCTGCAGGGCAAGAAGAGGCTTCCGCACAGAAGGAGCAAGCTTCCCAGCAAGACTCCCGGCGGCTGGCCCTTGCTACCCTTGGCGAGTGCCATGATGGGAAACATTCCTCAGTGCGACAATCCCCGCCGCTGTCTCACTGGTTGGTGCAGTCTGCAATTTTCCCAAGGTTTTCCCAATGATAAGTCCCATGATCTTCCCATGCCTTTCAAGAAAATCTCTCAAGATTTCAAGATATGACTCTTTGGAATATACGACCCCCACCACCACCCCAAAAAAGCCGCGATGACCTTCTGAGCTCACCTCCCTGCCCTCAACTGAAGTCGCCCCAGGGACCACCTGGCAAGCACCCCTGGGGTGGCAGCCTTATCCTGTGCAGCGAAGGTGAGAACGGCCTGCAGCCGCCACGGGCCCCAGTGGCATGCTGACAGCGCCTTACTCGATGAGCTGGTGCTCCCGCAGCAACCCCGGGCTTGCCCGAAGGGTTCCTCAGTGCCGACGCTCAATGCCTGAATTTGCTTGTGCCGCAGGTCTTTCAGGGTGTGCTTCCTGTGGGGTCTTCTTCTCCTTTTCGCCCTTTTAAATGACCTTTATTGAGCTATAATGGACACATCCGTCAATCCAGCAGTTCAACTGCATTTGGTTTTGAACCTCCAGGTTCCCACATTTCATTATAATCTTTTCCCTGTCTTCCTGGAGCAGCTCTGGAATCTTCTGCTCACTGTGTTTTATGTCTCCGTTTGTTCAAGGACACACTCCAGCCAGAGCCTCTTCGGTGTCCATCTCCTTCCTGTCTCTAACGAGCTTTGTCTCATTGCCGCACCCTTGCTGCAGCCGCACAGCTCGTCGAACTTCAGGTCACTGGGGCTCAGCGAGGCGGTTCGACTCGCCGTCCTCTCTGTTTAGGCCAAGAAGTGCTCGAGACCACCTGTACGGAGCGCGCCCACATGGTCCCGACTTCTCTCAAGTATAAAATCAGCAGATAGGTTGGGCAAAATATAGACTAACAAGAAGCCCTTTGGCTGCCCACAGTTTTCTTACAGGTATGCCCCAGCAGAGCGCACAGAGTGCCCGACCGGGCTGCCCCTTCTGTGATGCCTGTACCCATTAGCCTCTTAGCCTGGGCTATAATCCCACCGGCAGGGAGTCCTTTGTTAAAGGATTAAGCTGGGATGTAACCCGAGTCTCCAATTTTACTGTAAGTGTGACTTCAGTCACCCTTGGCTTTCCTTAGGGGTATGGCCAGCTGAGGACCAAACCCACACCTCCACTCAGAAGCAGGGCCAGAGAGAGCCCATGACACCGGCAAGAGGGGCAGCCTCCATCTGTCTGAAGCAGCAGCAGAGGCACCAGCCAGTGGCACACAGCAGCGATGTGGGCAAGGGAGCAGGAGACAGAAGGGAAAGAAGAGCCTGTGGGACTCTGGGCTGGTCAGGGGAGCTTCCCGGTGCAGAGGGACAGGGGTCCAGGGACCCAGGGCTGAGAAGCTGAGAACCAGAGGGGCGGCGGCTGGCTGAGAGTGTTGCTGAGGACCCACAACTGTGCCCTTCCACTCTGCGGATCCCCACTGAGGTGACGGACTAACCTCCCTCCTTGTCCCCCCAAATGAGGAGCACTGAGCGTTTTTCTGTGTGGCCCTTGTAGTGAGCTCAGAGTGTCGAAGGAAAAGAGGAGAGGATTCTGAGGGCTCCAGTACAAAGAAAATGTTTTCAATGACGACAGCAAATGTACAAATGTGCTCGACATGATGGATGGAAGGACTGTGATGAGTTGTACCAGACACCCCCCAAAAAAAGATGTAAATACTGACACAGAGTATATATGTATGTATGTCTATACTGTGATTAGAGCTGAATGAACCCCCAATAAAATGATTGTTTTTAGAAAAGAAAGAAAAGAAAATGATGATAGCAAGACATGTGCAAATGTGCTTGACATGATGGATTGTGATAAGAGCTGTACAAGCCCCCAATAAAATACAATTTTAAAATGTTAAGTGCTTGATAAAATGGATATAAGGATTGTTAGATGAGCTTCGAGACCATCCCCACTAAAATGATTTAATGAAAAATATGAATAAAACTATAAAGCGAAGCATAAAAAACCAAGGAAGAACAAACGAGCGGAGTGTCTGTGGTGCGTAGCAGAGTGGCTAGAGTCAGAACAGGGGGAAGGCGGAGCTCGCAGGCGGCTGACTCCTGCCTCAGCAGCGGGGAGCCTGGAGGGGCTGAAGGCCTGGCGTGGCCCCCTCCCAGCCGCTGCTCACACCTACGGCTCTCTCTCGGGAAAAGCCCCAAAAGCCAGAGACCCTCCAGGCCAGGTCGCCCTGACTCAGAACTGGCTCGATGGCAACGCGTGCGCGTGTCTGAGCTTGCTTCACATTACATGCAAAGCAAGCAGTCCAATGGGAAGATGACAGACTGAGTTTGCAAAAAGCCAACCACGCCTGGCAGCAAGCAGCACCCCTGGGATAAGAATACTGAGAGGGGCTGTTGCTGCCAGGGCTGCCTCTCAGAACCGCCCATGGGCTTCCTGGGCTGGGACCCACTGGCTGGCAGGGTGGCAGCTGAGTGCGTGACTGCTTTGCCCCCGGGCTGCTGAAGTAAAAGGGCCAACCAGAGCACACACCACCCCAACACATTGCACTAGACACAAGCACCCCGCCTCGACCCTACACTCAGCAACACGGGCTGCAGAGCAAAGCGGCATTACGATCAACAAACAACGAGAGATGGCTCCACAGGTCAGTGACCAGGCACACCTAGCCTACGCAATCAGCCTGCACCTTCAAGACGCCCACACTGAAGGAGACGCAGACACTCTCCAGTCACGGTGGAGACTGACATACCTCCTCCTTGAAAATCCAGTGAGAGCAACCGCCCAAAGAGAGCCGAGCGTTGAACCACACAACTGAGAGACCCTCAAACAACTGACACCTGACCAGCCATCCGACGATGAGCGCCGACGACACTGCCCAGAGACTGGACCACGCCTGCATGCCTCACCTCGTTTTTTTAACAATTCAGAGTGTGCATCTGATCACAAGGGAATTTGGCTAGAAATAAAAAATGGGACTAGACAACTAGAAAATTCCCAACTGCTTAGAAATTAAGTAAAACAAGGGTTTCTGGGGGTTAGGGTGGGGGAAGGAAGGGCTAAAGGGGAGCTGATATCAAGGAGGTTCAAGAAGAAAGAAAATGTTTTGAAACTCATTGTGGGATCAGGGATTGTACAAGTGTACAATACTGCCTGAGATGATTGAAATATGGAATGCTATGATATCTGTAAAAGCTCCCAACAAAATGATTAAATTTTTTAATAAAATTTAAAAAATAATATTTAGCATATCAATACTGTGTGAGTCCGGGTAGACTGGAGGAACAAATTCAAGGACACGCATTTCGATATAAGGAAAGGGTTTATATACAAGAGGAATGGGACATGGAGAAAGCATCCCAGCCCAGTGCAGTTCAAAGTCACGAGTCCGATATTAACCTACATGCCCGAAATCAGTCTATAAAGTCTTCTTCCAACTCACAAAGTCACAAGTCAGTGAGTGCAGAATCCCGGTGCTGGCAGGGCACCCTGCCTCCAAGACTCAGTCAGGGTCCATCAACAGCAGAAGCAACTCATTGCTGGCAGAGGTCTCCATCTGCCCGCTTCAGCTTCAGAGGTCTGGCTCCATCAGGGCAAAGTCGTGTGGCTCCTCCAGCTTCTCGAACGCTGCCAGCTTGTCTTGTCCGTGATTAATCGGCTCTGAAACTAACTCCCAACAACTGGGGAAGATAGCTTCTCATTTTCACGAGGGAAATATCGGGAGAGTTCCCAGAAGTCTCAGGAGAAAGCCATGCCCACACAGAGGCCTCATTGGCTACTCAATGGCTATCTCCAGATGAACAGGCTAGACTCCACCCTTCCATTTCAATCATAAAATTAACATAAGCACATGACTGCCACAAATACGGAGAACCACTTTTATTATGTAAAAAACAGAATAAATTTGACTTTGGTTTGTTTTCATTTTGGTCCTTTAGAATTAAAAAAATTAGGGGCAGAGCCCAGGTGGCCTAAGTGGTTGAGTGTGGGACTGCGGCCCGTAGGCTTGGCGGTTCAAATCCAGCAGCGGATCTCAGGAGTGGCACTGGGTAGATCCCACGATCACCAGAGGGCAGTGATTCCCCCCCCCCAAAAAAAATAAAGAATTTTAAAAATTAGATACATACATAAATTAAAATATTTTTCCAACTGTTTTTTTTGGGGGGGCATCAGTGCCCTCTGGTGGGAGTGGGAGGCCCAGCCTTGCTTCTGGAGAGCTGCTGCTGGATTTAAACCGCCAAGCCAGTGAGCCGCAGTCCCGCACTCAACCACTACGCCACCGGGGCTCAGGCTGCCAACTGTTTTATTGACACATATTTTACCTCTCATACAACTCAGTAAAATATTTTTAATTAAAAAAAAATAAGGAATATATTTCTAAGTAATCGAAAAAAAATGTCAGTGGAATTTATAAATTAATTGCATAACACAGAAATCTGAAAGATAAACTTCCACCTTGGACCTGAACTGGTCCTTTGAGATGATTTTTGAAGCAGTTACAAATTCTTTGACTCTTTTCTGCTCCTCAAGCTAGGTGATCTTGTGACCCCTTGGCCAAAACCCTAACACCCATGACCTCTGAGACTAAGTCCTGGAGGTCAACGCAAAACTCTGTCTTGCGCCGTGGGCAAGGCACCAAGGACCCACCACCAACCAAGCGAGTTTCAAGTGACAGCCCTCCACAGGACAGATGAGTGAGGCTGCACCTGGGACTTCCCAGTAATGTCCATCTTGACAAGGGCAGCAAAACTCAGCTCCCTCCTGCAGACCAGCAGCTAGCCTCCAGACAGTAAACCACTATGCCACCGGGGCTGAGCCACTAGCTGAGAAAAGTCTGACTATCCAGAGGCCGCCGGCCCTGTGGAAGCCCAGGCCACAGGGTGTGGCTGCACGTGGACCCCCAGAAGACAGAGCCGTTGAGTCCTCAGTTCCCGACAGGCATCTACGGTCAGTCCTGCGAGTCAACTTTGCTGTCTCGGCCGGCCCAGCCACACCTCTGGCACACGGTGACCGTCCGAAAGCCCCTGCTGAAAGCCCTCGCAGCCGCTGCCTTCCAGAACACCTGACCCATAAAACCATGAGTGGAAGGCAAGACCCTTTCTCAGTTGTTGAGGGTTAGAGTAATCTGTCATGCAGCCATCGTAACTGGAGAATTCTCCTTTGGAAATGGCTATAGAATGGATGAAATACATTAGGAGGGGCTGAGCCCCGGCGGCGTAGTGGTTGTGCGCGGCACTGTGGCCCACTGAGATGGAGGTTCAATTCCAGCCGTGGGGCTGGGCCTCCTACTCCCACCACTAGAGAGCAGTGATGCCCCCCCCCCAAAAAAAAATACATTAGGAATGTGGTGGCAGGCATTGTCCAACAGGCAGAGGGAGATTATATTCCCCGAAAGAAGAGAAAATCCCAACGTGAGCCTTCTAACTGCCCAACACTCTGCTCAGGGACCCTGTCCTGCTGCCCGGTGACCTGAGCGGCTGAGGTCCAGCAGAGCAGCCCTGGGCGGAGGCAGGAGAGGGAGCGTGTGGGGCGGCTGAGAGCTGGGCATCAGAGAGAAAGAAGTCTGTGAGTGAGTGGTGCATCACTGCAGACCTGCGACCCACACAGGCGGGGACCGACCGACCCAGGCTTGTGCGCGCACGCCCAGGGTGGAGAAGAGCCTGGAGAAGGCCCTGCGAGAGGAAGGGCGATGCCGGGAAGTCGGAGCTCTGGGTATGCCAGAGCAGAAAGGTTTCCTGGACCTTTGTTCAGAGAGGAGCCCTGGTGGCGCAAAGTGAAAGTCAGCAGCCCACCCCCACCCCCACCCCCACCCCTCACCAAGCAGCACTGCCCTGTCCCACAGGAGCGGGGAGAAGAGAAGGGGGAGGAGCCAACTCCAAGGCAGAGAGTTGGGGGTTTAGGGAGGGACAGGTCACATGCTCCAATTCCCTCGCATCTAGTAGCTTTTGATTAAATCATGGGCTTTTGTGAATAATGCGTTGCAGAGACCTAGCATTCTGTGCAGCGTCACAAATTACTCTGTTGAGCCTTGACCGTGGGAAGCTTTGGTCTTCTGCTCTTCTTCGTATGGATCTGCGAGGGGCCCGAGCACCTCCCAGAACCCGAGTGGCCAGAGTGGCCGGGAGGCGCAGTCCAGCCCTGGCTGTCCACGAGCCAAGCCTGGCAGTGTGGGCCCGCTCAGGGACGCCGCACAACAAGAACCCGGGGTCAGGTTCCGAGCGGGAGGGCAGTGCGACGCTGTCACCATGGAGGTCACTGAGCTGGCCCTGACCTGACAGCAGCCGGTGGGTGGTTTCTTTTGTGCTTCTAACCTCGAAGCGCATCTCTCGGCAGATCGTGTGCGAGCTTGGTTTTAAGGGTTCTACACGGTGTCAGTAGTTGAACAATCTTTAGAAGGAAATGGCAGAATGCTAAGTCTCTTCAAGGCATTGTTCATAAAATGCATTCATTACTCAATGGCAACGCAGCAGGAAGATGTGGCCCCTGCTCAGGAGAAAGGTGAGCCAAGAGGCGCTCGCCCTCGACAGCCTGCGGAGCCGGTCACCAGCCAGGCTGGGCCTTCTGCGCACCCGCAGGAGCCGTGAGTGAGAGTGAAACTTCTCTGAAATCACTACGCGGGGGGGTTTATAATACCGACACCAATGCTAACCTATCTGGGCCCCGGGGCTGCGCCACAACGAGCGCATGGGACTGCAGCCCCATGTGGAGCCGAGGCACCAGCAGGCTCGAGGGTGAGCGAGGGCTGCGGGGGAAATATGGGAAACTGGAGCACGGCAGCCCTTGTAATGGCGGCAGGTGGGTTAGCTGGCCTGAGCTGGCAGTGGGACAGATCACGCATCGGGTGGGCCTGCGCATCCCAGTCACATCTGCCACCAACAAGAAAGGAAAAGAGCCTCACCGCCACCCAGTCCATGCCGACTCACGGCCAGTCTGCGGGGCGGGCGGGGAGAACGTCTCCCGGGGCAGTCGGGGGTTCTGAACCGCTGACCTGGTGAACGGCCGCCACACCGGGCTCCTCCAGGGATTCCTGGGGCGGTGCATGTCGACGCTGTGCTTCACACTGCCGCGAGAGAGTCAGAGGGCCTCTCCAGAGGGCCTCGGACCACACTCACCAGAGTACTTATTCTCGGCAGGGACAGACGCATGCTCTCTGCAGCTTCTAGAACCCCCTGACTCCACAGGGGTCATGGCGCCCATAGACGTGTCAACGCAACCCTGACTGACCTTCACAACAGTCTGGGGGAAAGAGGATGCAATCATTAACACAAAAGATTTGAATGAAGCCTATGCCTACAAAATGAGGTCCGAGAGCCCTGGGACTAGTCAAGAAGCAAGCTAAGACAGAGCGAAGAAAAACCATCTTTGACTGGATGCCCCCAGCGCCCTCCACCCCCCTCACACACAGGAAGGGGCAGGACATCGTGGGGGAGGTGACCTGTCCCAGGAGCAGCAGGGACTGGGTAGCACTTCTGGCATCTGTGCACTGGGGACCAGCCGCCCCCGCCACTCCCAGCTGTGACGACTCAAACCCATCAGACATCTCTCCTAGGGAGCAAAAGCACTCCTGGCTGAAAACCACTGGTTTTAGCAGAATGGAGGCTAAAAATAGTAAAGGAGCTAAATCATTTGTAAACACAACGACACGTTTTTTTCAAGCCATCTGACGTCCCTGCTGCGTGCTGCAGGAAGGTTTAATTTAGACTCCACTCAGCATTGCGAGGGAAGGCTTGGGCATCTCAGCAACCAGGCAACGCTTCCGAGAAGGGAAGGGGCTCCTGCGCTGGGGCGAAAGGGAAGAAGAGGGCACAGGCTGGTCCTGAGAGGAATGCCCAGGGAGATCTGTATTCACCAGGAGGAAGGTTCGAGTAAATGTAAAATTAACGCTTGGCTCTCTGGAAATCTAACAGACAAGGTCCAGTCGATAAGAATTTCACCAAGTTAGGATTTCGTTAAAGCCGTCTTACAGTCAACGACACTGGAAAAAACCCACGTCTCAGTCTTTAAAAAGTGTCTTTTCCTAGATCTTCTTGGGCTACTAACTGCAAGTTTAATAGCTGACACCCAGCTGCCAGGCTGCAAAAGAAAGATGTGGCTGTCTGTGCCTGTGAAGACCCCCCTCAGAAGCCCGAACGAACGTGGTGCTGGTGGTGGTGCTGGTGGTGGTGTTCTGTTTTATTTTTTTCTGTCCTCTCACTTCCCACTCCCCCTCACAGTATAAATTGCAATCAAACAATGGGAAAGATGAGTTAAATCGGCCACGATAAAATGACAGATTTCTTCACAACAAAGAACACCATGGACAAAGTCGAAAGACAGACTGGATACTATCTACATCACATAAAACAAAAGGTGAGTACAGCCAAGAGGTAAAAGAACACTTATAAATATGAGAGACCTTGTGGCCGTCTCACACAGCCGGAACCGGCCTCTCTGCTTCTCCCTGCAGTGGCCCGGTCTCTGACGACCCAGCCAGAGTGGCTCCACGGCAGGAGGGGCGGCAGCCTCAGACACGCACGCACACAAGCTCGCACGCACGCATGCACGCCCTTGAACTCTGTCCCGTGGGGCCGGCTCACGGCAGTGAGAAGCTTGACCTTGTGGCTTCTGAGCCATATGCCGTGTGGACCCCACTGCTGCCAGTGCCCACACTCACCAGCCCTGATGTCAAGGCGGGAAGCCCCTGGCTAGCCAGCAGAAGGCACGTCCAGGAGCAACGCGCAGCCTGTGGCACGCGCTGACAACCCCCGCCGTGGGCCCTCCCTCCCAGGCTCTGCACAGGACTCGGGCGACAGGCAGTGAGCTGGCCGCCCTTTTCCCAGGAGCTCCCCTCCCAAGCTTGCTTCCGGAGGTCTCTTGACTGGCTGGTAAAAATCTTTTTTAAGGGGAAGATGGGAATAATGATATGTGTTCTTGTGTAGTTGGTCCAGACACGGGAGAAATAAAAAGGGAACTAAAGACTCAAGCCATTTGTTCCTGGAAGCTCTGGCATCACGAAAGGACAGAACTTCCACCTGCCATTCAACACCACGGGGAATAAAGTGACTCCAGCCACTGCAGCTGCCTGACGTTATGTCACCAAGGAGAGGTGTCAAAGCTGGAGCTGGCACAAGGGCTGTGTCAATCCGGGCTGGGTTTCCTGCCCTGCTTGGGGGCTCCAACTGGCAGCTTTTCCTGGGGAGGCCGGAAGCCACCCCTGGCATCCCCCGTGAGCCTGGAAGCGGAGCAGGAGAGGACGTGGCAGCTGGCTGGGTGAATGAGAACTGGAGGGTGTGGCCCGGGAAAAAGAGGGTGGGGGAACTCAGAGGACCTCTGGGGTACATTTTCCTACAAGCCCTCTCCCACCACAGTGCGTGCACACTGGTGATGTCCCACAATGACGCATTCCATTAGGACAGACTGTCGCAGACAGACAGAACCCCGACTTTCCGTGGTAGGACACTTACCAACAACTAACCAGAGGGTGCAGCAGTGAGCGGTGGCGGTGTGCGTGTGCATGGGGTCCCGGGAGGGGCCCCGGGAGCAGGCCGCTCTCTGGGGCCACAGTGCTCCCTGCGATCTCTCCCAGGACCATTTCCATGCGTGTGTGTGCACGCGCGCGCACACACACACACACAATGGTTGGGTGCTGTCCAGGAAGCTCGTGCACCAGTCACAGTTGTCCCCATGTCTAGCCAAGGCCATCTAAAGGGTCCCCTGCCACTGCCTCCCCCACTGTCCTGGGCAAGTCTGTCCAAATGCCTGCGCTTCTGTCAGACACCAGTCAGAGTAAGGGTCCCTCAGCACTAAGACGAGACTTCTAGGGAGAAACAACATTCACCCCTGAGAATGGGCACAGGCGTTCTCTGGGGGGTGCCGCCCACCAGCGCCTCCTCACTGCCCACGGCCAGCCTGGGGAGCCCACGGGAAGCAGCACGCTCCCACAGCCAAGGTGCCACGAGGCTCCGCCACTCACCATCCAGCAAGTCCTCCTCGTCATCCCTGTCGTGCTCTTCCACTGCCACCTCCTCCTCCTCCTCCTCCTCTTCCGCATCCTCCAGCTCCACGTCCGGGTCCAGGTCTGGATCGCTCCCTGAGGCGGATTCGTCTGACATGGCTCCCAGAGGTCCTCAGTGGGCATTACCGACTCATGGTCCACTCCAGGGAGCCTGCGGGAGGACAAGGGGCATCAGGACACAAGCATTCCGAGAGGAAATGCCAGGGCTGAACCCCCAGAAGCATTCTCAGGGAGAGCACGGCCTTGTCCTCGGCACGCCGGCCCTGCGACGTGCCCTGCAATGCCCTCCCCAGCTCCAGCTGACTGGCCTGTTTGGACAGGACAATACCTTCGCATGACCAAAAACCCTAACTGCACGCCTCAGCGTCCCCGTGTGCAGCCACGATGCAGTCTCCTTCCTGAGTACCAGCTCTCGCCATCCATCGAGACGTGTGCACTGAGGTGCGTATTTACAGCTGCAGGTGCTGTTCCAGGGGTTGGGGATGGGGACACCGCAGGAAGGAAGTGCCGGGGCCTGGGAAGTGCCAGGAGAGACTGCTCTTTCCCATCAGGTCACCGGGCACAGGCCAGGAAGGA
>PVJH01012685.1:32215-63428 GCA_004026705.1 Nesogale talazaci
TAATTTCTTTTCAAGATAAATAGTCATGAGATAAGGTGAATATAAGAGGAAATCAAAAAGTTTGTGGAATATTCCACTATCTTTTCATGACACTTTTCCCTGAACCTTTTGAAGCCTCTTCATAGAGCAAGATGCTAACCTTGGCCAACTCTGTCCATTTGCCTGCGTGTTCAAAGTTCTTAATCACAAAATGTTGGGGAAGAACCAATACAAACACAGCTGACCCTTTAGCAACATGGTCTAACGTCACCTAGATTTTTAAAATGCTAATCATCTCCCAGTGTGCAGCAAACTGCATGTCACAGAAAGCGGTGACTGCCCAAAGTCCCCACATGCCCAGAAAGCCTCGGCGAGCACCAGGAGAGCCCTGCCATGGCCACCGTGGTGTGGCCACCATGGTGCGGCCGTGCCCCTGACGGCCCTAGGAAGCAGGGCCTTGCTTGGCATGCACTTGGCATGCACTGCAGACCCAGGCCACGACACAAAGAGTCCAGCGCGGGGCTCTTCGGAAGAGAAAGGAAAGTCGTGAGCTGCTGCTGTAGCAACCTTAGCAGCCTAGAAAACCTTGCGCTTCCGACAAACGACACCTTTCCCTCTCCTCCTAGAAATGCGGCGTTTAGGCGAGTGCAGCCTAAAACACGCATCAAACAAAATCCAAGTGCACAGCCACAGAGCCGGCCACGGAGCCGACCCCAGCTCCCCGCCAGTCTTGGCCTGTGTGGGCTTCCAAAGGCTGGGAACCGTCACAGGGAGGTCATTTCATTTCCCTCTCTCAGGAGCAGCTGGCTTTGAACCACTGACCTCATGGTTGGTGGTTCCATGCTGACCCCACGAACAGACACCCCACCCCCACCCCGACAGCATGGCTGCCCCTGCACAGACACTGCTGCCAGGAGTGCGGCGGCCTCAGTGGGAAAACCCAGAACCAAACTCAGGCCATGCTGGGGCTGAGAGCAGTGGAAAGTCTCCCCTGTCTCTAGGAGGGGCTGGTGGCTTCAAACGGCTGGGCGATGAGCAGCCCCGCCTGCCTGGGCCACCACTGAGGACCCCCAGTCACCAGGCAGCTGGGGGGGCGAGGGATACTGATGACGCGGGTTTCCCCTCCCAGGCAGAGGCCAGATCTGTGTAAGGAGTACCTGGTGCCTTGGGCTCATGCAGCGGCGCTCCGGGAGGAAACACTATGTCAACGAGACACCACCGGCTCCTGAGGTGGGACTCACTGCCGAGCGACAGTGTGACCATCACTCATCCGCAACTGCTGGGTGTCGGGAAGTCAATTTTCATAATCAGCGCAGCCCTTCTCCTTCATCAACGTCGGCTTGGGCTAAGTGTTTAGCTTGCAGCCGGCTTAGCTGATTATCATGTGGCTTTTATAGAACACTTTTTAATTAGCAAGTACCTTCAAATAAACTGCACATCTGTCACTCTGGAGAAAGAGGATGTGATGGTGGAGGAAGGACCATCCCCTGGAGATGAGCAGTGGCCAGAGACAGCCGTCGACGCCCCGCTGGTTGGCAAAGAGCTGGGGGCCACCTCAGCCCCAGCACCTGGTGACAAGGATCTCGTGCGGCCACCGCACCCGGGATTGGAACAGGAGACACAAGGCTCCGCACCCACTCAAAACACTGTCAACATGGGGGGGGGGGGCACTTTAGAATAGTACCAAAGATGCCCCTAAAGGGGGCCCGAATAGATGGGGGCACGCACTGCCTCATCAGATTTGGTTTCCCTTGTCTCTTCCATGGGCCACTAGCTTCCTTACGGAGAAGCCACAGCAAGGGTGTGCTCTCAGCTCTTTAGAATCAGACCAAGCCCTGCGGGGCAAATGTTGCCATTAGTGACCTCCTGCAAGGGGCTGGGAGGGGCTGCGTGGGGAGAAAGCTGGCCTTGGGGAGGGCAGCAGGAGGGTCAATCACATGTGATTTCTAACATGCGACAGACAGAGAAAGACAGAGAGACCCCACGCGTGAGCCCAGGAGGAAAGGCAGCCCTGATTTACACACTTAGCTCTTGGCAGAAATGCCACACAGAAATGAAGAAAACAGTTGACAAGGAATTGAGTGCGTCTCCCCGCTTGCTCACCGCTCCCCAGCAGGCCCCGCCACGCACACTCGGCTCTGCCTCGAAGACACTGGGAGACTCGGCGGGCGGGTCCTTAAGGGCGCGCTGTACCTTAATGAGGACTTATGTTCCTAAGAAGCAAGTTCTGGGAAGCAAATTCTATTTTAATGAACCTGGAGGACTAGCCATTAAAAGGAATTCTAAGAAAAACTACTTTAAGCAAGCAAATGCCCAAGCCCTAAAGCAACAAGTTAATAAGTCCACTGTTCAATATGCAATGTCTGTTAAAACAAAACAAAAACAACTATAATTATGAAGAAACCCACAGCCAGTCCCGGCCCTTAGAGCAATCTTGAGAGTGAAGGAAAGGTTGTTTTCAAGGCAGACGAAGACATCCGTCTGCAGAATTAATCCTCTGCCCAGCCCCTGGAGACCCCATCCCGTCCCAAGGGTGGTGGGGGAGGATGGCACAGGGGGAGGCACGTGTACACAGCCTTAGCTAGGCCTTTGTTCACAAAGCAGCCCACAGCGGAGAGCAGAGGAGAGGGCCAGAGTAAACCCTTCCCCCAGGCTGTCCCTTCTGAGACTGCCTCACGGCTGCTGCAGCTGCCTAGTGCGGCCTTTAAAAAAGAAAGAATCTTTTCCAAATTGCCATTTCCCTTCATTTCAGTGACCTTAAGCCGCACTGTTTCTCTAATTGAACTCAAAGCTATTTCATAGCAAGTACAACTGTTTTTTTCCCCCAATAAAAAACACAAAGCTCTGGTTTTATGCTCCGATACTGAGTGGGGAGGAGGGGTGGGCAGGGGCAACACCTTCTGAGAATAGGAAAAGTTTAAATTTGTCAGCAACAACCCCTTCAAAGATACCTATGACCCAAAGAATTTCTGTAATCCACACATCAATAGAGCTCAATCTATATATAGCATTCACTGAATACCCAGTTTCTACACTGTGGATCTTCACCCTTATTTCAAAACACCCTTCCTGCAGGAGGAAAACAGCACCCTCGCCCCCACTTTCCCCATCCCACCCTGCTTCAAAGTTCTGTGCAGCCCAAACACCCGTCAATTACCTGTCAAATCCTGTGACACACACACCAATTCACACGAGGCAAAGACAAAGCGAGAGAGACACAGCTTTTACCTGTTTCACTTGGAAACATAAGGGGCAGTGGGTGACACAGAAACTAACAGAAAATAAGGCGGGCAAGGGAAATACACACGCCCAAGAGAGAAGCTGTGTCTGATCCAAGAAACCAGTGCCGACCACAGGGAGGGGCACGGGGTGGGGTGGGGGGGCACCCTTAGGAGGCCAGTCAAGAAATGCGGCCGGCCTGCCTCCCGGCCATGGAGCCTCAGTTTTCTGCCCACAGACTTGTCAGGAGCCCTCGAAGTCTCCTAGACTTCAATACCCTCTGATTCCAGCCAGGGCGAGGGACAGACCGGGCAAACTGCCAATATCCTCAGGTGACAGGTCCCAGGGTACAGTCTGGGGACCCACGAGGGCCATAAAGCCAAATGCACGCACGGGTCAAAGATCCACTGGTAACATGGAGCACGGCAAGCTCTAGATACAGTTTCAAATTTCACACTGGACCGAGCCTGAGCTTCCAGACAGTGGCAAAGAGCATCCACAGTGCCCTACGGGCCGGCAGCCCCGGGGTGGCTAGGGGCACAGACCCCGGGTCCGCTGTTGCGGGCTATGGTACCAGTCCTCACTGCTGGGGGATGGGCAAGTTGAGACTCTATCATCTCCACAAACGACAGGCCCGAGTCCAGAACCAGACGGCGGCCAGCTCCCACCACAGGGGGACACGTGTGGAAGGGACTCTGAATCCTCAGAGCTCACACTTCGGGGCCAGTCGAGGGAAGGGAAAGCCACGACTGTGACTGCCCTCGGACATCCCACGAACCGTGCCCCCAAAGCGCCCCACGTCCACCTTTCAGCCAAGTGCGACTGGTCATGGAGCAAGGATTTACCACTGAGCACTGTTCTTTTTTTACATCAAAAACACTCATACTCAAATGATCAATCGTTATTGGTAAGCCAGGATGACAGGGAAAGGGGCTGTGAACCCAGACTCCCAGAGGGGAGCGTGCAGGAGACTGACTGGGAACTCGGAAACCCTGTGGACAAGGCAGCCAGGCTCTGGAGGCCAGACGATGCTCAGACATGTGGTCGCTCCTGAATCAGAACCCAGCCTGCTGTGTCAACTTTCACCACAAATGCAATACTGTTTCCCAGAGATTAAACAGCTCGATATCACATCCAGCTTGTCAGGATGAGTCATCCACCAACACATGCTGTTGTTCCAGAGCGTGCCGTCAAGGCGATTCCAGTTCACGGAGACCCCAGGGGAGCAAGGGCCTCGCAGGCTGTCTTTAGGCAGCACCTGGTGGAGCTACCTGCCTCCCTGCGCTGACCCCCTGTGGCCCCTGAGGCCATCAGCGGCAAAGTTCTCGATGACTGTCCACGTGACATTTACGTAGCCCAGTCTGAGTTCTCACCGTGGAGTCTCTGCTGTCTGCACCCCTACAATGGCCACTTTTCCTCTTCTAGCTCCCCTCACTGAGGCCCTGCCTACAGGTTCACCCCAGGCTTCCTGGGCAAAGCTCTGGAAGGCCCCTGCAAGGGTCACACAGGAAGACTCATTTCACCCTCGAGAGGGACCAGACTCTCCCGTGAGAGCTAGGACAGGAGCGACGGCAGGGATGACAGCACTGACTATGAGAAGAACCCTGTGTAAAACAGCCACTGCTACACAATTCCTAAGTCTCGTGTCTGAAAGGTTCACTCACACACACACACACACACACACACACACACACACACACACGCAAACCCTGGTGTAATCTACCCAAACTCACTGCCATTCGGTCGATTCCGACTCGCAGCGGCTCTGCAGGACAGGATAGGACTGCCCTTTGTGGGTTCCTGAGACTGGGAATCTTTGGGGAGCAGAGTCTCCCCTTCCTCCCCCAGAGCTGCTGGTGGGTAAGAACCGCTGACTCTGCGGTCAGCAGCCCACACACAGTACTACATTGCCAGAAGGTAAAATGAGTCAGAAAGTAAGTTCTCAAATTTCTGAATAGAGAAGAGAGGGAGGGGGAGGGGAGGAGAATGGGGAGGGGGAAGCAGGCAACTGTGGCTCAGGGTGCTCTCAGGAAGGCAGGCGGGACAGGGGAGCGCTCAGCTGGCTAGGCCGAGGACCAGCCACTGAAGTAGGAAAAAGGACGTGGAGAGTCTCGCGGGCAGTTCCACTTGGTCCTCCGGAGCTGCCCTGCCCCGGGGCCAGGCTGACCGGGAGCGGGGGGGTCGTTCCTGTGCCCACTCCACTCGCAGGCCCCCTCGTGGGGAGGGACCAGAGAAAGGGCCCGGCCGGCGCTCAGCAGGGATCCTGGCAGAGGCCATCTCAACAAACCACAGCTTTCCTCCCACAACGCATGGCCTCAATCGACCCGGCACAAATTCTTTTACCACACAAATAACAACTGGTCTTCTGAGCGGGATTCGGACCACTTTAGACAGTCAATTCCCAACTCTTTGAAAACAGCCTACCGTTCCCCCTGCGTGGTAAACAGGTTGTTTGCTTGCCCGCTGCAGTTTTTCCTCAAAATAAGCATTGCAGTGGTCACTACTACCTTGCGATGCATATACTCTTTCATATCCTAAAACAAGCTACAGAAATATTTGAATGAATACATATAAAGAAAATACCCTGCTATGAGAGTGTTTCAAAAAGTTCAAGGAATTTCAGGATAGTGGAATTTCCCCATAGACTTTGTGAAGTCCCCCCCGCCCCCCTCAACACACACACCTACATTTCTACCATGATTTAGCCTTTCCAGGGGCTGGGACCCTCTGCACACTTCGCTCCTTAAAGAGATGAGCATGACTTCGGGCTCCACTTCTCAGGATCCTCAAATGAATGGAGATACTACGCAGATGCAAACCTCTCATGGGCCACAGGGACTGAAGGAGCAATTTTGCATTTCCAAAATGCAATGGAGAATTTGAAGATGCATTTCTTGCTCTCTGTAGGGTACCATTCTCTGACTTCTCGTGCACAATAGCAAGTTGAGGCCTGTCCCTTGATGCACCCACAGGCCAGCTGTGCACTTGAGCCTGTCCAAGAGAGCGCTCCCAGGGGCTCACGCCCTAACCCTGTGGTCAATGGAGTCTCGGTGGGGCGGGGGGCTCTCCTGCTAGCACCAACCCTGCCTCAGATGCCCCTGGGGGCCCATGCTGAATGGATAGCCATGTGAGTCAGGGAGGGGGCCAGAGGAATTTTTACGGGTCCTTAGTGCTCATTGAAGCAGTTCAAAAGACCCGTGGAGTTGAGAAGATCTTTAAGGTCCCTTCCTGTTCCAAAACTGCTCATTCTAGTAACAGCTCATTTTTGTTCTCTAACTCAGAGTTCATTTTGTTTTCTATTCCAGTCACTGACACGCATGTTTCTATTTTAATGACTTCATGTTTCTATTTTAATGCCCAGGGCCTTTATGAGTCAAAATTGACTCAACAGCTTCAACCGAAACAAGATGTACTTAATCCGAAGTGTGACACATTTTGTTTTTGGTTTATTTGTTGATGAGCGGTTCCTGTTACAAAATGAATTGGTGAGACAAAATACCTGCATAGACCAACCCACAGCTGTCTATGAGAGATCCCGCCGTCTTTCCTCCAGCACGCCCCCCAATCCATCACCAGTGTCAGCTGCCACCGGGGCCCACAATGGCTCACGCTGAAACACAGAAGAACCAAACCATCACACCAGAGAGCTCACCGAGACACCAGAATGCCATGGGGTCGGGGTGAGGAGGAGGAGCAGCCCGGAGACGGCTCGTAAGAGCTTCCGCCCAGAGCTGACTCCATCCGGCAAGTGGAGACGAGGCACACATCGACACACCGGGACGGCCGCCCCGGCTGAGGTCCCGTGTGGGGGAAGGAACCAGGCATCCAGGTCGGTCTGGGCACAACCACTGAGGCAAGCGGAATAGGGGCTGTCGGTTCAATAATATGAGGGAGCTCCAAAGAGTTCATGGGAAAATGCAACTGAAAGATAACAGAATTGATTCTTGAACTATGGGATGATATGATGTCTGGATTAGGTCCTAACGGTTTGAAGAAAAAAACAAACAACCAATCTTCCCATAAACTCTTTGAAGTCCCCTTGTAGTACTGTATCCATCATAAATTTTCTGATTTTGATAATTACTCAGTGGTTATACAAGCGATTGCCCTTCGGGAATCCACACTGAAGTATTTAGTTACAAAATAAATAAGCTTCTAAAAGATAGTTAGCAAGGAGGAGCATTAATTTTTTGTTCCTAACTCTCTATAGACTTAAGACTGGAGAAGTACCAAAATATCTTATTTAAAGTAAAAACCTGAAACATTAGCTATTTTCTGTAGTTAATTATTAACAAATTAAGAAGTCCTCTTCCTTTAAGATAGTGACTTAGGGTTAAAAGGCTAATTAAGCTTTCTAGGGACCACCAGGTACAGACCTAATGGTCGCCTGCTAAGGAGCGGGTCTTCACTCTCTTCTGAAAACCGAGCAGGAACTGGAATCTTCTCTGATCTAAACGCCTCACGTGGGGTCTCTCTGGAAGAATCTGGGCCTGATCAAGTCATCAACAAACAACATTCCGAAGGCAGGTAGAAAATGAATTCACCAACCTGTCCTCTCTATGTGCACATGGCCCAATTCTGAACAACCTTGTATGAAGGAATGGAGACTGCAGGATTACTATAGTTAACTTTATAGGTAGGGTTATTCTTTGTTTGTTTGTTTGTTTTTGTGGGCCTCACTGCCCTCTGGAGATTGTGGGAGCCACCCATAGCCGCTCCTGAGAGCCACCCCTGGATTTGAACACCAAGCCCGCAGGCCGCAGTCCCGCACTCAACCACTCACGCCGCTGGGGATCAACCCTGTAGCTAGGGTTATTCTATCAGGTTCTCTTACACACGCACGCGCGCGCGCCAAACAGGACAGCTTAAAGTTCATACCATTCGGAGTTATTTCTGTGCACATCAGGTCATTCTCTTTTCTCTTCTCTCTCTTCTCTCTCTCTCTCTCTCTCTCTCTCTCTCTCTCTCTCTCTCTCTCTCTCTCTCTCTCTCCCAGCGTCAACCAGGAAGAACACACTGACATCTGAGGATGAGCAGCTTTAGTAGGACAGGAAGTTTAAGGTTCAGGCCACGAGGTCAGGACCAGAATGAGAACTGGAAGGCACGGGCAGGCCTTGTTGCACTGCTCTCTGGTGTGCTGTGCTTCACACGACAGAAGGTCGGTGTCAGTCCTTCCGGGGGCAGGACTGTGTGCCCATTTTCCCAACAGCGAGGGCGCACTGTCACATTTTGGTAATCGCACATTATTTCAAGCTTTTCATCATGTTGTTGCACACTCGCAGTAGTAATAAACGTAACGTTCCATTTTCACGCTTATTGTGAGGTGAAAGCTCGCCAAGCAGATCTGGTTCCCACTCCACAATTCCTACACATCCGTTTCGTCTCACTGACTGCAAGCCCAGTGTAGCAGCATTTATCCCACCTCCTCCCTGTTTCCTGTTTCCATTCCTCCCCCTGTCCTAACCTGATCTCTGTCCTTAGGTAAATGCTGCCCTGTGACCTCAAATGGGTAATTAGTTCAAAGTGTGCACACGCCTTACTGCTCCCTTTACTGACCTGTCGATAAGGTTGGCTGGAAATTGAGCCACACATGTAGGCTCAGCCCCAGACCTGAAGGGTAACTACAGGATCTGGTCTCGGGGGTCCCACTGCCTCTACCACACCAGTAAGCAAGCCTGATCATTTTTATGATTTTGCTCCACATCTTTATTGCACTATCAAGGAGCAATCAATGTGACCCTTTTCAGCAGTTGGTAGCCGGGCACCATCTCCTTCTGGTCTCAAAGTCCTCCAGCCTGAGGTCCATGTGGTCCATGAGCCCCTGCACTCACGGTTTCCATGCACTCCCCATTTCCTTCCCTCTGTCCTGTATGGGGAGAGCACAGGGTACTGCGCCTTAAAAGGCTGCCAAGGAGCCATTAAGAAGCCAATCACTACTCATCAAAGACTGGCATAGCACACTGTCATGGGGGTTTGCTGCGTCTGTTCGTTGGTCTCGGTTTCTCTCCCGAGACTATAAACACAACTTTTCCATGCACTGGGAAAGCCGACATCGGTGAGACTCACTGTAGTGTGGTGATCTGGAAGCAAACCCACACCAGCTCCCAGGTGTGCCTATGGTAAAGGTTTCTTTCAAAGTTTACTTTGATAACTCAACAACTTTGGGGGGTGGGGGGGCACTTGGAGTCTCAAAGTCCAAGCTGTAGCTACTGCAAGTGAGATGTCAATCTGCAGGAAGACTCCATTTCTAGGCACAGGAAATAATCGGACTACACCTTGGAAAGGGTCCACCTGTCTGGACACGGACTACCCAGTTCTGCACCGTCTCCAACTCTTCAGATAAAAGCTATTCCAGGCTGCCATGCTTCTTCCATGTGGACTTGATGCTTCTTAGATGGACACTTGTTGAACTTTAAGTCTCTAAGACCCCAGATATTTTTGATAGCCAGGCACAATCAGCTTTCTTCAGCACATTTGCTTATGTACCCATTTTGTCTGTAGCAATTGTGCTGGGAGAGTAAGCGTCACAGAAAACCAATTGTTAGAACAAAGTGTTCTTGCGTTGAGGAAGGGTTTGAGCAGAGGCCCAAAGTCTGTGCATCTACTTCCTCATGTATTGCCATACAAATATATGTACCTAGGCCAATACTTCTATTTTTGAGGTGTCAACAAGATCAGGTAACAGGCATCAGAAGACTCCACACAAACATATTGTTGAGAACGGGGGGGGGGGGGGGGCTGGAACAGAGACCCCACCCCATCTGTAGACAGGAGAACATTCCCTCACAGAAGAGTCCCGAGGAAGAGATGAGTCAACCAGGGTTAAGTATAGCACTTATGAAACACACATATTGCTCTGGCTCCTTGAGGCTTCCGCACCCCCCATTACCATGACCCCTGTCCTGCCTTTCACTGCGGGCTAGACTGGAACATGTACACAGGTAAAAACAGGAGCTCAGGACACATGAAGTGCAGGTCAGATAGACCCCTCAGGTACAGAAATGGCAATATGGATGGCGGGGTAAGGGGGAACCGATCACAATGATCAACACGTAACACCACCACCTACCCCACCTCCGAAAGTGGGTGGGGGGGGGGGGAGCACGGGAGGGCCATCCACAACAGTTACTGTGGGAGATAGGAGACAGCAGTTGGTCGTTGGT
Organism: Nesogale talazaci; assembly: GCA_004026705.1. Lineage (NCBI taxonomy): Eukaryota > Metazoa > Chordata > Mammalia > Afrosoricida > Tenrecidae > Nesogale > Nesogale talazaci. Next base: position 42,577 of record PVJH01012685.1, read on the forward strand.
TAGTGTAAGATGTGAACATGATAATTTATAATTTATCGAGGGTGGGAGAGTGTAAAAAGAGGAGTTGATACCAAGAGCTCAAATAGAATGTAAATGTTGAGGAAATAATGATGGCAATGTATTATAATTATGCTTGATATGCTTGATGTATGATTTGTTGTAAGAGCTGTAAGAACCCCCAATAAAATGAGCTTTAAAACAAAAGGCCATGCTGCGTAGACAAGGCCATGCTTCATTCATCACAGTAACTGGGAGCCGTCGTCGGGGCCCTCAAGTCAGTGGGCGACGGAAGCAAGCCCTGCCCGGTCCTGGCCAGCCTCACAGTGCTGCTTGGCCCCACTGTTGCAGCCTCTGTATCAATTCAGTCCACTGAGCTCCCCTTGTTTCCACTGACCCTCTATTTGACCAAGCACGCTGTCCTTTTCCTGGGACTCACTAGCCTCCCCTGGCAACACGACCAAAGTATGTGCCATGAAGTCTCACACCTCGGCTTCGTCTGCTCTTCTGGCAGGCCATGGTAATTCAGCCTTCTCCGCCGACACCACAGTTCAAATGCAGCCATCCCTCTCCAGTCTTCCTTACTCCCTGTCCTGCTTTCTTTCTCACACACGTGAAGCAACTGAGAATGCTCTGGCTAAGGCTAGGCATGCCTGGTCCTCAAAGGGGCACCCTTGTCTTCATGACTGCCCGAGGTCTTGTGCGACAGTAAACGTGTCACTGTGCTGGCGGCTGCTTCCAAGAATGTTGACTGCGGATCCCAGCAAATGAAGTTCTGGGCAACGTCCATCTTTTCTCAGCTCACGGTGTTGGCTGTGGGTCCAGTTTGTAAGGGTTTGTGTTTTCTTTACAGTCTGATTTCCATTGGCAAGTGAGGCTGTCAGTCAAGAAGCCGTCCTCCGGCCCTGAGGCCATGTTCTTCTTTACATGCACCAGCTTCTGATCACTTGTTCAGCACACAGATTGAAAAGTCCAGGGAGGGGCTAAAACCCTGACATACACACTGCCTGATTTTAACCGTGGAACCGCTGGTCTATCACAGATAGGTTGGTCAGGAACACCATGCACGCGGTGTTCTGGAATTCCCGATGATCTTCGCGGCAATGTTATCTGTACTCTGTGATGATTCACCCCGGCAAATGCTTTTGTCTCGTCCATTAGACATAAGTATCTGGGAGATTCGAGGATGAAGACAATCTGCTCAAGCACCCTCTGACACACAGATACCGCCAGGGTTGAAGGACGAGGGGTAAAAGCTGGACGGAACTAAAAGCTTAAGGATATGCACACAATGGATGGATGTACTGATCATGACAAGAATTGTATGAAGCCCCCAATAAAATGATTTTTTAAAAAAAGCAAAATGAACAGGGGGGAAAAAAAGTAAATATTATGAAGAAAACGTGGCTGACGTTACTCTTCAAATAAGAAATCTAATGATTTGTTCAACCACAATGACGACACCATGCCAGGCGCTGCATGTTGTGCCCAAAGTACATGCTTTAAAGAGGAAATCTCAGCGGACAAGAAACAGGAAGCCCGTCCGACACCAAAACAAAATCAATAAAAAGGCCTTATCAAATCCAATTATAAGACACAGTGACAACAGAATAAAAGATGGCATGAGTGTCCCTCAAGGAGCGTTTGATGCATCTTCTCCCTGGACATCTGCCCTGGATATAGCCATGTCCCCTCATCTGACCCCTGGCCCCAAGGGCGCTCACTCCCCTACTGCAGTGAAGGATGCAGTCTGGGGTTGCCCGGCCCTCTCTACCCAGGGCAAGGCTTCCTCGAGGAAGTAAACTCCGCTTCATCTGTACTCACCATGCTGTCCCACAACTGTTCACTGACCCTCTAGTCGGCTACGAGCAATGAGAAGGAACAGCAGCGAATCTCCTCCTTACGACCACTATGGAATCTCAGGCTTGCAGGGTGGGATGGAGGGTTAGTGCTGAGTCAATGCGCCCAAACCAAACCCTCGGCCGGCCCACAAGCTGATTCACCCTCATGGTGTCTTCGCAGAACTACCCCCTGGGGTTCCCCAAGGCTAGAAATCTTAAGGACACAGACCACCCCATCTTTCTCCCATGCTGTGACAGGTTGGGTTGCTTCAAACCAAAATGTCCTCCCCAAGAGGGAGGAGGGAGATGAGAGAACGGGCCAGACGAGGTGCAAGTCCTGTCCGCACCCCCGGCGCCTGAGCGCCCCGTCATCAAAGCATACAAGTCTGAGAAGTGGAGCTCACCGTGACATACCCTCGAACAAGAGGCACAGCAAAATGAGATGGGGGCTGCCGCCCAGCCCACTAATGCATCTGCTGCAGAGCACCCCGACACAATCATCTGCAGACCCTCCTCCTCAACACCCCAGGAAGGACCCCAAATCAAACCACCACTCACAACAAAACGTGAGTGTCCATTAGAAATACTTCTGACATTCCAATAGGACCCCCATTTTAAAACACCCCTGCACTTAATAAAGTTACTGCCATGACGTTCTTTTTCCACTCGTTTGAATGGGACGGGATGGGCAGGCCACTAAGGTCTTCATGCTCCCTTTCATAGAAACTGAACTTCGATCCTTACGCTGATTAACACACAGAGACTCTGAGGAGGTACGGCACATTTTGAGCATGGACAGGCTTCTAAACAACATCCCTCGTGAAAGAGGGGAAGTGACCGCAGCTCCTTCGTCCATGAGGCCTGTGTTCTCGGCGGCACCACCCCAGGGCCTGGCACCAAGTCTTCATCAGGTACTGGGACCAAGAGCCAAGAGATACGCCACTTTTCAAATGTCAGGATTAACACAGACCAGAATTAACTGGCATTGTACAGCTTCCCCGCAGACGGCACTTTTATAACAGAGGTCTCTGGCATGATCATCTGCAAAAGAAACGGTTACTGAGAGTCAGCACTTAAAATACTGCCTACACCAGAAGCATGAACCACGGCCAGAGAGAAAGGAGACCAGTCCACAGCTCTAGAAACTGACCGGTGAGGGCAGGGCAGGCCCACTGTGGACAAGAGATGCCTCACAAGTCAGGCCAGGCCAGCGCTTCCTACATCTTGGCCAACAGGAGACGCTGCACATGCCTCACGGCAAAGCACGGAGACAAAACGATAATAAGCTTCCTTTTCAAAGGCACAGCTGGGCTAACCAGAAAAGTAAGCAATCCCCCAGGAGCCCAGGATGAAAAGCAAAAACACAGACCAGTTCTCCTGAGAGCTGACACTGCAGTGGTCCTGGAAGCAGGGGTTGGGAGGGGAGGGGAAGGGAGAGGAGGGGAGGGGGGGAGACGAGACAATGCCTTGGGATCCACAAAAGAAGCCAACTGCCACCTCTGCAGCAAGAAGCCAGGCCTTGAAGAGCTACACCCTCTCTCTAGAGTCGTCAACACGGAAGACACCAAGAAAGCCGCCGGCAAGCTAGGCTGGAGGAGAGAAAGGAAGGGAAGCAGGATGGGCTACTCACGGAGCTACCAGCCACAGGTCAGCCATTCAAACCCATGAGCCACTCGGAGGGAGAGGCTGAGGCTGCCGGCTGTCACAAAAGATGCACGGTCTGGGAAGCTCTCTCTTCTTAGCCCTGGTGATGCTCGTCACGGGGGCAGCAGTTTGAAACCAAGAGAAACTGATGACGGGGCTTTGGACTCCCTCAAAGAGTCACAGTCTTACAGCAGCCCTCCCTCGGGGACTGGCTCTGGCAGTGAGTCTGAGCTTAAGGGATAGGAGTGGTCTCCATGATACTGGGTGGGAGTCAGGGGGTGGAGCATTTCGGCATGAAGCTTAAATGGACACTGAGCCTCCCTAAGGGCTGCAACTGTGAGCTGGCAGATCAAAGCCACTGCCAGCATGGGAGAAAGGGAGGCTTTCTTCTCCAGTACGGGTCACAGACTCAGAAACCCACAGCAGTTCCACCCCGCCTAGGGGGGTCGACTAGAAGGCACTGAGTCTGGTATTTTTTGACAGGCAGACTGAGAAAAAAGGAAACTAAACAAAATTAAAGTGGCCAGACACAAGTGATAAACGTTGGCAGCTCAGAAGCAAACGCAAGCCATCTCTGAGCCGCACACCTCCACACAAGGAAGGCAAGACCCTCAAAAATAAAGTCTCGCCAAAGATGAGCTTACAACCCTAGGGCGCAAACACCTGAAGGGTTCATGGAGAACAAGCAGGAACCCACAGGATTAAATTCCTACAAAAGCAGTCATACTAGAATTGTTAATTTGGTTATCACAAAAGATGTAGGAAGATTGTGATAAAATTTAAAACCTATAGGTGAATTATAAAAGACAGGAAATAGCCAGTGCTGATGAAGACGAGACGGCCAGGCACGCGACTGCTGAGCAAGCCCGCAACTGTAGAAGAGGGACGGACAGATGGACAGACAGATGACGGACGGAGGCTCCTCACCACGCTAAGCAGAGAGTCACAACAGATCTGGCCAATTCTCCGCCTACACAGACACATGTGGATGCAAACACACGCACGCACGTGCTTGTTCCCGAGAGAGGAGGCGGGAGCCACTCAGCAAACTGGCACCCACAGGTAGTCACCTGTCATTCGGGCAGAGGAGGAATGGGCACTGCCGTGGGCTCTCAGGGGCGGGGGGTGGGCGTGGGCCGGGGTTGACAGAAGCAGCCGGGCAGACGCAGACAGCTCCCCTGGGAGGAAGTGTCCTGCACGCAGACAGTCAGAGAGCAGCACAGCAGACTGGTTCTCAGGGCCAGGGTCAGGGCTAACGGCAGAGTGGGCGTGCTCGTTCCCTTTGGGGTAATAAAGACATTTTGGAGTGAGCTACAGTCCCTACGTGGTACATGGATGCACTGCCACTAAACTGTCTGTTTATAAATGATAAAAACTCATCGAGAAAACAGGATCAAGTGACCAGCCATACTAGACGGAAATTGTACTCGTTTGGTCAACAGCCCCCGAAGGAGCCGGCAGAGACCACAGGGAGGCTGGAAGCAGCAGCTCTCCATCCAGCACCAGACTCGGCTGCACCAACCTCAGGGGAAGACATTTTTTAAAAGAAAAAGACGTGAGGTGTGGAAGAACGGGGAAAAAATATCAACAGTCAGAGAATATCAAGATTATCTACAGGCAAACTGTTAGGAATGCAGAGTTCAATAAGGTTACTGGGTACAAGATCAGTATTCACAAAGCAATTATAGCGTGGCATTCAACCAATACCTACTTATTAGAAAGCATAATTTCTTAAAAATAGTACTTACAAAAGCAACAATAACTATGCCATCTAGTGACCAACCTGGCAAAACATAACTAAGATTTTACTTTACAAAACTTTACTGAGCCATGAAAAGAACCCTTTAAAAAAAAAATCAGAAAAATGTCACATGCTCATGGATGCAAAGAGAATATCATAAAATGGCAAATTCCTCCCAAATGCAACTTTAAACAAAATCCCACAGCACACAATGCATAAGACAGTAAGTTTCACTGCATCAAAAATGAAAGTGCGGGCTGAGCCCCGGTGGCGTAGTGATTGTGTGTGGGACTGCGGCCCACTGGGACGGAGGTTCAATTCCAGCAGTGGGGCTGGGCCTCCTACTCCCACCACCGGAGAGCAGTGATGCCCCCCCCCCAAAAAAAAAAAAAGAAAGAAAATGTATACACATGCTGTACATACTTGTATATAAGTTGAGTTTTGCAACACGTTTTTTGTTTTGGGGGGGTTTTTTTGGTTTTGGGGGGGCATCACTGCCCTCTCCTGGGAGTGGGAGGCCCAGTTTCAGCATGTTTTTAATGCAGTTTTTGTGGTAAAATTAGGTGCCCTGGCTGACAGTCGGTCGTCCAAAGCATTTAAGAAGTCCTGAAAAACTCGGCTTATACATGAGCATATGCAGTACCGTAAACAAAACCAGCCAAGCCACCTCCTCAGAGAGGGTACCTGAAGGTGCGGGAACGATCATTTGAGTGATCAAATGGACCACAGGAGAAAGGAGGCTCTGCTACATGTGATGGCATGTAAAAATCCTAGCTGAAACTACCCAGCAGAAGAGGATCAGCCTTGTAGGCGTCCGCTCGTAGGCAAATAGCTACAGACGACATGCTCCTAGTACCAGCCAGGGATGGCCACGGGCAGTGACCTCGTCCAGTCCCAGGAAGGAGAGAACTGACGCAACTCCTTCTCTGGCCACAGCAGACTTCTGGGAGGGGGCGATCAGACCCGTCTCCTCCCTGCCATCGTCTTCACCTTATTCTGACAGTAACTGCAGCCCCGTGGCATGCTACACCTCTGCTGGCCACACCACACTCGCCTGCAGACGGTCGGTGCTCATGGCCACACGGGGGGTTAAGGGAAACTGGCAGGCTACAGAGCTCAGGATCTAATTCCCTAGCCCTGACACCTCTTCTCGGTCATGCTCAGGCAGGCTTGTCTCTCGCTGACTCTTGGCCTCTGCCCTGCCAGGGCAAGTGTTACAAAGCTATTCTAGTGCTGACAGGGGCCTGAAAGACATCTCATTCGACAAGCCAGCCTTCTGCCCAAAGGCACATGCTTGACCCATCCCACGGCCTAGGGAGCTCCCAGGCTCTGCCACATGGTCTGGACACTGCTGCCTCTCCGCTAAGGGATCTCGAACCTTCTGCATTCCTGGTCCTTCCTTTCTGACTCACTTCCATCCCCAGTGCCAGCTCACAGTGGTCCCTGAGGGCCTACGAGACCACAAGCATGTCCAGGAGCATAGAAAACGGTCCAGCCTGGCCATTCGGCTCACACCCAAAGCGTTACTGTGTCACCACCACGGCATCACTCTTCCCTACTGGCTGCGGCCTTCTTTGTTGCGGCTTCTGAAATGGCTGGCTTTATACCAAGGGGAAAAACAAAACCTGCCAATCCCAGTTCCGCAACCTACCTGCAGGATCCCAAGTCACTGGGCGGAAGCAACAGGCTATGGACAGTAGGGTCATACCAAGCAATTTCAGGGCGCCACTGGGCGGGAGAACACACCGTAGCTCAAAGGGGACTGTTGAGGGTAGTGGGGAAGATGGCAACAGACAACGATTGTACAAGTAGCAATGTAATTAACGTCACTGAATTATACAGAGATGGCTGAAATGCCAGGTACTTTATGATAGACATTTCACCACAAAAAAAATAACTTCAACATATATAAAAAAACAGTAAGAAAAGGGTGAGTCTAGTAGAAAATCAGTTCATGGTAAGGAACCCCACTGCCACCAACAGGTTCTGACTCACAGAAACCCTCCGAAAGGGTGACGCGAGACATCTCATCAAGCCTCCTGGCGCTAACATTAGATATGACCCATCCCTTCAGTCACAGCTGCGGGATGACACCCCAACCCGCACAGTCCACTGCAGCCCAGGCGGAGGCCATCTCTGGTTCCCTGTGGAAGGCACACAGTTTCCCCTCTCTCTGGAGAAGACACCACAGGCCTGTGGGATGCAAGGCTGTATCAGGTACTGGGGGCAAGGCTCAAACACGTCAGAGGGCTATGTGTATGCACATTAGCCATGCAGACGACACCAGGAGAAAAACACTCTATACCCTGCAAAAGCCATCAGCCACTGAATCAATTGTTTCTGTTTTTCCAAAGTGACCTCCCTCTAGTCTCTGTATTTAATGGGAAGTACCAGATTTTTAAGGAAAAACCAGAAGTAACTACAGCGTGTTTAGGGAATTGGTAAGAACTTCAGTGAAAGGAAGCGTGGTCTGTGAGGGGCATGCCGACACCCAACCACCTCACAGCGAATCCTTCCACACTGAGCCTGCTCCAGGCCAGGGGAGAGTCAACGCTCAATTATCTGCAGACGTAAGGCTCCATTAAAGGCTCACAAGGTGTACTCGGAAATGCTTACGCAGAGAAAAGTTTTGTTTGCTTTTTGTCTTTTTAATAAAGAGAAATAAACCTTTCTCAGCAAAATGATAAGGCAAGCGTTAGGAATTACTGTGCTAACCGCCGACCTAGCTAGTCTTTTAGAAACACTGGAGAAGAAGAAGGAACTACAAGCCAGTAGGCTTTTACTAAAATGCACTTTTTCTGTACTCTGACTGAGAGGGGCTCTGAGGTCTTGGGCCGGGTGTTCCGTGAAGCCTCAGAGAAGGGAGCACAACAAACGCTCGTCTCCTGCACAGGAAACCAAAGCCATGACTCAAGACCCAGGCGCCCGGGGCCCTGGGCAGCAAATGCCTGAGCAGCAATGGGGCTCCAAGATGGTCTTCAAAGATCATTCCAGTGCTCAAGTGCCAAACCAGAAACGCTGCTGGGCTTTCAAAACACACACACACACACACACACACACACACACTGAATCCAAAGAGAATGGAATTTTCCCATTAGCTTTTTGAAGGCCCCTTATAATAGGTTATATCATTCACAAGAGAAACAGATCTTTACCTACTCCAATTTGCTGAATAAGCAAAAGGCATCACCACTGTGGAAGCTTTGGGAGTCTCTGGAATACCTGCTTCCCAAGATAGACACATCTCCGAAAATTCAGTTCAGCCAACAAAGACTGAACAACCACTGACTATTTATGAAGGGCACAAAGATCAAGAGAAAACACAAGTCACATCAGAAAAATTGTCACCAGGAGTGATGCCCAATGGAACATGAAGTAATGATTTGGACAGAGTTGGGTGATGGAGGGGTGGGGTGGGGACTGCAGAGGAAAGGGGATGCCTGAAGAGGAAGGGTTTAAAGGGAGAGAATTCCATGAACGATGATTCTGAGACACAAAAGAGCAGGTGTCTACGGCAACCCGTAACTTTAACATCATAGGAACACAGAACGGAAGTATGGGGGAAGAATAAAAAATGAGCCCAGAGAAGGAAGAGGGCCAAGATCACAGGGTACCTGGATGCACACTTGAGGAGATGAGGTCTAATCTGTCAAAGCACTAAACCTTACCCTGTCTGGATCACAGATCCCACTGAGAACCCAACGTCACGGGCCCTTCGCCACACATCCCTACAGTGCAGCATGGGCCCCAGCTACAGACAAGGTCCTCGATCTCAGGGAATAAGCGTGGCTAACATTGGCTGAAGAAGCCACTGAACGGTATGAAATGGAAGCATGGCATATGAAAGTCATCAGCCTCTTTCAAAGACCATTCGACAACCACCACAGGATGGAAGTGGGCCAGACGTACAGTTGTGTGTGGTTGCAGAAGGCAGCTCACTTGGCTGCATAACTCTGAGCCAGTTTTCTCATCTGTAAGATAACTCTACCTTTGAAAATTAGGAAGATTATCAGTAGTGAGAAAATATAGGGCTGAGCCCCGGTGGTGTAGTGGTTGTACGCGGGAATGCGGCCCACTGGGCCTCCTACTCCCACCACTGGAGAGCAGTGATGCGCCCCCCCCAAAAAAAAAAATATATATATATAAATGTACTTTGTAAGTACTCAGCACATTCTAGGTACTCAAAATAAAAAACTACTAGAATACTGGTAGGGGCTGGCATACGAGGAGAGGCCAGACCAGAGCACTGTCTTGGAGATAAAAGCAGCAGGGCAGGGGGGCATGTCACACAAGAAACACAAAGCTATCAGATGAAGTTTGAATAATTTGATACTTTTCATTGCACTTATCCTTGATCCTTTTATTGTACAGAGGTGAACAAGACCAAGCCTACATTTTGTGTGATTCGCAAATTACGTAAGCTTTATTAAACATAAATAGTCTCCTCTTAGCAGAGTTCCTTGTTCATAGTGAGTACCTGACTAAAAGATGTGGTCAATGCAATGGATGGATATATGGATTGTGATGAGTTGTATGAGACACCACCACCCCCCAAAAAAAGGTATAAATACTGACACACCATATGTATGTATATATTGTGATTAGAGCTATACAAGCCCCCAATAAAATGATTTAAAAATAAAAATTCAATTAAAATTTTTTTTAAAAAAGCAGCAGGGCAAGCAGAGCGCTCTTCTTCAAGTCTGGGTGGAGAGTACAAGACGGGGGTGAGGTTTCCCCAGCCAGGGCGTGGGCCGCAGCTAACACCCCACCCCCGACACTCGCAGACTAGAGAAGAGGTGGTGCACAGTGCCCCAGCCTTTATCACGGGCCCCGCTGAAGAGGCAGTTGGCAGATCGGAGTGGGAGCTTCCTGGTGTCAGAGACCTGGTTCGTGCCATCACTTAACTAGAGCAAATTACTTCCTTGTCTAAGTCTACGAGAGGTCCCTCCCCCCCACTCCATCCCCAAAGTTTTGTATCTAATTTTTTCCTACAAAACAACCTTATCACCTGTAAAGTATTCTCCACTATATTCATGTAATACGTTTGTCAACTCTGCAATTTCATTGTTGGAAACTGGTTTCAAACCCATCTGTCTCGATGGCTGACAGCACTCCCTTGTTTCTTCTTCACCTTGTCTGTGTCATCACATCATCGTCCTTTCTCATGGCCCTCTTCATTCAAGAAAACAAAAAGCTGGGCAGGGGCCCGGACAGCTGAGTCAGGTGCGTGGGGCAAAAGGTGCTCTGTTTGAAATGACTGCAGAGCAGGTGTCTCGTCATGATGCCAAGACCAGTGTCCAGTCTGCCACAAATCAGGCCTCTTTTGTGTGTGTGGGAGTAGGAGGCCCAGTCTTGCTCCTGGAGAGCTGCTGCTGGATATGAACCACCAACCCTACGGGCCACAGTCCCGCACACGACCAGTGTGTCACCAGGGCTCAGTCCTAAATCAGGCCTTTTTTTTGTGGCATACTACTACACAATCTTTTCAGAACCTTTCAATGGCGAGCGCGACGAGAGGTCTGGCCTGGTGGAACAAGGTCCACATGGACTACCTGCGACATTTTCGTCCGTCTGGTAAGTTGACAGATGTCCAGAATGAGGTCTGGCATTTCACTCGTGCACTTGAGTGTTCCCATGATGTTGTTCTTGTGAGCTGTGTTCAACATCACAACAGTTTCTGGGCATTTTCCCTGTGTAGGAAACAAAATTTGACAGCCGTGAGATGTTCTCTTAAATCGGCCATCACAAAAAACCAAGGTTCAAGCGAAACTGCTTTTATGCAAAATTTCACTGTGACCAGAGAGAACCTTCCCAGGAGACACCGCTGGGTGCGCTAACTCAGAGCCAGCTGCTTGATGTCGCCTAGCAGGAAAACACATACTACAAAAACTCCGGTCTTCCCTGTGCAACTCGGGGGCGGGAGGGGGGGGGATGTAACCTCCTCGCGTGCAAGTGAGTGTACCTACCTACCATCAGGTGTTCTGAAGGCCTGGGCCCACACGATAGCATACTAAACACTTTAATAACTTGGCTCGTGTAACTCCTACATAGCTACATACATGTTATTTTCTGTAGTGTCTCTCATGAAAACCTCGTGCAGCTTTATCATGCCTCCATACCTGCTAGGAAGCACACAGGCAACCAGGGTTCCAGTGAGGGAAAGCCTGCTCTTCGCACTAAGGCTCTAACAGCGACCGCCACGTGACGCACTATCTGCGTCCTAAGCAAACCGAGCAGGGTTCAGAGAGCTTATCTCTGCAGACAGCAACTGAGATATTACAGGTTTACCAAAAGTTACGTTAAAAATTGGAACCAGGCCCAGAAAAGAAGCACTCGCCAGACAAAACTGGATAAATCACGTCTGCAAACAGTGGCTGAGGAGCTCAGTAGATGGGGGAAGAACTGGGATAGCCGGAATCATCCACACAGATAGTCCCCTGACATGAAGAAGGGATCTGAAGCAATCCAGTAAGGCAAAATGAAAAGGCAGTGTAAGGTGCCCGCATTCCTAAATGTCAACCACATGGGGCCCAGATATTCTCCCTGTCACGTCAAAGAGAAGGCCTATGGGGGCAGTAGAAGCCTACTATACCCTCGGAAGGGTCCAGAGTCCGCATGAGAGGTGAAGACACCGCACAAAGGGTACCTGGGGGAGGGAGGGAGGGCAATGGCGATGAATCTGACGCTCACGGGCGTGAGGGCACGATGCTGGCTTCGACCTCAACAGTCCGCCCTCCATCACAGATACCTGAACTGGAAACGTATCTACCAGAAAATCCGAATGCTCACAGCTCCATCATCCAGTGTATAAAAAAAGTAAAGACAACTCAAATGCCCCCAACTGATGAAGAAACCGAAGCGGGTTCAGTGGAACATTGTCAGTCATTCACAGGGATGAAGATCTGAACTTTGAGAGCACTGTGCCACGTAGAACACGCGCGACACAAAAGACCCCTAGAGTAGGAGTCCATCTCCCTGAAATGCCCAGAGCAGCAGAGACAGACAGTGGCTGCCAGAGACGGCGGAAGTGGGAGGTGAATGCTCAAGAGGAGAGGATGGGTCTTCTTGGGGGACAGTGAAAATGTGATGGAATTAGACGGCCCTAAAGGCCACGAAATGTGTATCACTTAATATGGTGAATTTTATGGTGTGGGAATTATATCATTCTTAAATGAAAGAATAATACAAAACTAAAAGAGGAGGCCTGCATGCCTGAAGTTCTACAGGAGGACAAAGAAAGAAATGATTTGCTTGGAGAAGTTGACAAAGGCTTCCCCAAAGAATCAACAAAGCCTGGGCTTCAAGGACCAGCAGTTTCCCTTGGACAGAGAATGCCAGTGTCCATCATGGAGAGGGCATAGATATGCAGAAACACACTGTCCCGGGGGACGGGGTTTGGGGGGTGTGGAAGGGCAGTATAAATGAGAGAGGGGTTGCCAGTGGATAGGCCAGATCTGGATCCTGCAGTGCCCTGGAGACCTTGCTTAGGAGTCTGAACTTTGCCCCACAGAAGGATTGGCAAGTAGGTGGCACTTGGCACACCTTGTCTTTCCGTCCTTCTGGCAGACAAATCTTACGCCATAGCGACAGAGTCAGCCCTTCTCTGTTGAGCACTGAGGTGGTCTCGATACCTGTCTCCTACAATCCTTCCACCAGCCTAAGTGCTCCCGGAAGAGCCAGCGAAGGAAGGATCTCAAGGAAGTAAGAGGTATCAACAAAGCTCTCAATTCAAAAACCCTCGGGGATGGGGGGCAGCCAGGAGAACAGGTGGAAACTGGTGTCATCATCTGGGCAAGAGGTGATAGGGTGCAGGCCTGGAGCAGAGGCCACGAGCAGGCAGGTTGGCAGAGGCCGTGGGTGCCACTGCGGTACAGCTGCTAGGACTTCAGTGCCCGCCGGACGGAGCCCCACAGGCACCGCGCTGCCCACTGTCTCCCAGCACCTACGGCAGCATGTGGCACAAAGGAAGGCTCCAGATAGTAACCAAATCATGACACATCTCACCTACTTCCTCGCACAATACCACGTGCACAGCACCGGTAACTGGCAGAGGTAAGGACTCAAAGCCTTACGGGGGCTATTGGGTCTGCTGGAAAGTAGCAGGCTTTGATCCCAAGCCAGACTTTTAACTCCAGTGACCAGACTCGCATCCAAGGCCCTGGTTTCCAGCTTGAAAGAAGAAGCAGATGTCAGAGTTCTTAACTGTGACAGGCAGGAGACAGTGAAGACGATGCTGGGGCCCAGCTGTGGGTGTCCCCATCTCATCCCGCTAAGAGGCAGGTAAACGTTCAGACCCAGGAGCTGTCGGGGAGAGCACGCAGCAGGACAAAGACAGCCCGGGTGAGCCAGCGCCGGGGAAAAAAAAGGAGTGAGAAAAGCAGGGAGAGAAGCAGCCGGGGGTTCCCGTTATACCAGAAAGACATCAGAGAGAGAGGCGGGAGCACTAGGGTCACACTGTACAGCAAGGCCAAGTCCGTCCGACGGGGAGTCTGGCTGGAGCCAAAGAGAAACACACAATGTGATAAGGAAAAAAGTGGATGAAGGGTGACAGACGATGACGGGAGATAGGAGAATAATCTATAACTTATCAAGGGTTCATGAGGGAGGGCAGGAGGGGGGAAAGGAGGAGCTGATATCAAGGGGTCAAGTAGAAAGAAAATGCTTTGAAAATGATGACAGCAGCATAGGTACAAATGTGTTGACACAATGAATGAACGGATGGATTGTGATAAGAGATGTAAGAGCCCTCAATAAAAGTATTTCATGATAATCAATAAATACAGACAGAGTGTGGGAGGCAGATTCTAAAAGGCTTTGAGGACTTCCCTCCCGGTGCTTTTCCCAAACCTGGAAGAGCATCAGAGTCTGGGGAGCTTGGAAAACTGCGAGTCCCAGATGCCATCAGTAGAGACCGTGCACAGGTGACTCCGAGTTAATCCAAAGGGAAGGAGCGGCGCTGAGCTCGGAGGGCAGTGGTGAGGGCCCACAGTAAGAGAGACTCGGGGAAGGCCGGTGGAGACCGTGGACAACGCGCACACTGGTTGTCGGGGAGCAGGCTGCGAGAACCACGAGCGGAGGTGCAGCAGCAGAGGAGCAGAGGCAGTTCTCCCTGCGGCAGAGAGGAGGGCATGGAGGAGGGAATCGGTGTGCGTCATCACCCAAGGCCAGCTAAGGAGAAAGCACGGAGACCGCAAGGAATAGTGTGTAGCAGGTGCCAAGACGTTTCAACCCAACACCAACACCTGGCAGACCTCGAGTCAATCCCGGCTCCGGCTTCACAAAGGAAACCCCCCAGCATCTTCCGGGGGAGAAAGAATGACAGGGACTAAAAGGGGTCGCTAAGTCAGCGGTTCTCAACCTGTGGGTCACAACCCTTTTGGAGGTCAAATGACCCTTTCACAAGGATCGCCCGGTTCAAAACAGTGGCAAAATGAAAGTCGTGAAGTAGCAACGAAGATAATATGGGTGAGTGGGTCACCAGAACATGAGGAACGGCATGAAAGGGTCACAGCAAGAGGACGGTTGTAAGCCGCTGTTCTGATGCTTACAGTCTGGGTGGCTATGAGAATGACATGTGCCTTTTTCAAAGCGGGAAAGAACAGAAAGCTGGTTTGGGAGAAGAAAGGAGAGAATGCCATGCAAGAAGTAAGTTGAAGGATAAGTGCCAGAAACCCATCAGAGAGCGCCGCCACCGCCGCCGCCATCACCACCACAGACAGGAAGTGGTCCACCAGTGCGAGCACGGGGATAGCATGAGATGACCCGGGTCAGAATTGTGTCCACTTCCTGTTCAGGGGGCAGTAAACAAGTGACCTTGTTCTGTTCACTTATAAATAGTGGTGTGTATCTCTTGAGCTCACTAAACTTGAGCGTAAAGCCAACACGTGGTGAGTGAGCTTTCATCTGGTTCGTGACACCACAATGACCAGTGACAACAGGATGATGAGCGGCGCTCTGCAGAGGCTGAAGCACATTACTGAAAGAATCGAGCAGGTCCCCAAGCCCGAGGCAGGTCAAGAAAGCAGAACACTCTGGGATTTTGAGATTCCAAAAGGAGTCCTGAGCTGCACCACCATGGTACCAGTACTGGTCCTATTCCACAGGCTGGGCCTTCCTCAACCCTGACTCACAGACTCACAGCCTTGTACTGTGTTTCCAAACTGGCCCTCCAAACATTCTTCATGTCTGTGTGAGCGCATCACTTCTTCCTCTGTGTCCTACTGCAAAGCTATTCCTCCAAGCGCCAAATGACACCCACTGCAAACACTGCAGGACCACGCGCATGGCTTCAGCAATCCAGATGGCAAGGGAGTGTACCCAGCACACAGATACCCATGTGCCAGGCGGGCTACAACGCCACTGACCACTGCCAGCCCTGAGGCTCCAGCAGTGGGAGAGTGGAGAATCAAACATCGGCACCTACAGACACTAGAACGCTACTCGCCACGTCAGAGAACACCACACGAAATGGGTACGCCGGGAGGGCGGTGTGCGGAGTGAAATGTGTCCGCCACAAAAAGACAAGCATCGTACCAGGCTCCTGCCACTGCAAAGCCAAGAAAAGGTTTTCACGTCTGATGCTGGTTACCCCGGGTAGATGGAGAAGCAGCCATGGGCTCGATGGCCGGTGAAGGTTCATTTGGGTCAAGGGGAAGGCAATACACATCATGGGGAGACAGTGGGAGGGTTGCAGGGATTGTAGGGAGAAGCACACGCGGTCATACACACAAGCCTCCAGCCCAACAGTGGGGACGCACAAGCAGCTGCCTGGACAGACACGCAGGCTGAGCAGACGTGGAACGGTGCTGGGAGTCCACCGACCAATACAGAGAGGCTAGACTGAGGGCACTTGTACCCGTGCATGTGCTGGTACTACGAACACACCTGTGGATCTGGAGGAGCAGAAACTAGACTCCAGATTCACTGGAAACCATCCAGCTTCCAGGCCAGGCTAGAACCGCCCCTGCGGGCTCCCAAGACTACAATTCTACAGGAAGAGGAAGCCTCCTCTTTCTCCCACGGAGCAGTCGGTGGGTTCAAACTGCCGAGCTTGTAGTTAGCAACCCAAAGCATGGTTCACTAGGCCACCCAGGCTCCACAGAGAAGCACAGCGGTACTATGCTTTAAAACCTTTCAGACATACCCAGATGCCCGGAGGGAAGGAGTCGCTTTGACTCTGGGGACCAGGAGAGACAAACGGCTCAGCACAGATCACAGACTGCCCTCCCCCTGCTTTGACAAGCAGCCACTCAGGCCTTACGTGCTCCAGAACAGCCATTTCAGGCACAACTACTGGTCTCTCCCCACCCGGAAGAACAAGAGACCCCCGAGACTATGTGTTCAGTGGACTGAGGGACACACAGGCCTTGGTCTTCTCAGGATGGTGCCCTGAGAAGGCAGCCATTAGAGGGTCCTGGAGGGTGGGAGGAAAATGTGAAACGGAACTCAGACTCATGGGAGACCAGGTGTATTGGTCAAACACGTGGGGGATAGGGTGCCCCAGGTCATGGCCCTTGGTGGCCCTTCAGGTCTGGAACTGAATGCCCCCCCCCCCAGACTCCACCCCTGTGTGAGACTAATCAACCACTGAGGATCAAAAGGGCGGCACTCGCTCAAGGGCTGAGCTCAGAGCACTGGGAAGAAGAACGGACACCGGGAGTCCAGGGAGGTCATGGGTCCAGTGCCGATACGAGGGACCGAGACAAAACATGTATGAATTGTTGGATGCTAAATTGTAAACTTTCACCTGGCTCACTATGTAAATTTTACAAAGAAAGGGGGTAACTTACTTCCACCTGCACATTTTGGCTCATAGTGACCCTAGACTCGAGGTTATAAATCTTATGGAAGCAAAAAAAAAAAAATCTATGGGAACAGAAAACGCTCAATGCAAAACCCTTATGCCTCCAGGGCTTCTCAAAAGATTATTTCAATTGGCCAGAACACAGGGCAGGAGAAACCCTGGGGAAGTGGTAAAACTGGAAAAGGAGCAAAAAATGTCCTGGGATGGGCCAGAAATCTGGATGGGTTGAAATGGCAACCACCCAGCCAGGGGCGTGTCGTGAAACGGGAACTGGAGGGGCTGACTGCAGAAGGACAGGCTAAGGAAGTCAGAGACTGCAGGGCGATGGACATGGTTCTTCTGGACATGCTGAGCCATTTTTGAAACCACCCCAGCACAGCTGAAAGATATCCAAAGCTGGATAGGACACGGGCTCTCCGCCAGCCCCCTCATCCTGCTTTCTGACTGTGGACACCAAGACTGATGTGTCTCAGTGGGGCCGCTGGTGACCGGGTTCCAGCAGGAGCCAACTCCAAAAGGCTGATCAAACTCACAGCCGTCAAGTCAACGCCAACTCAGGCTGGCCCTAGAGGAGAGAGGAGGCTGTCCCTGGGATGCTGATGAGAGCAGACAGTCTTCTCCCGCGTGAGCAGAGAGGCTGGTTGTTTCAAACTGCTGACCCTGGCTTGCAGCACAGTCGTGACCCACTGTGCTGCATCCAGACTGGAAATGGCCAACAGCCGGAAGGCAAGGTGGAGCTGTGCTTGGACGAGGAGTCCAGGGTCAGCTTTCCAGAACTGAGCCACTGGGTAGTCCAAAGCTACAGAAGGTTCAGGGTGACAGAAAAATCACATTGATTAAGGGTAGGGTTGCAAGGTCAGTATTATAATTAGTGTCAGAAAGCAATACACCTGTAAAAACTTGAATTGGCCAAAGTTGTCTGATAAAAAAACTTGAACTGCACAAGTTCTGACAGATGCATTTACAATGACAACAAAGAAAAAATCAAAGGGTAGCTGCTTGATCAAAGTGAGCCTGCTCAAACCAAGCAAACCCAGCCTGCTGAGGTGATGTTGAATCCCCTCGCAGGGACCTACACCACACTGGGGTGCCGAGGCTGTCAATCTTCAGGGGCGCAGTCTTGCCCTTCTCCTGCAGAGTGGAGGGTGGGCTTGGACCTCTCATCCTTTGGTTAGAGCCCAGTGCTTACCCAACAGCACCGCCAGGGCCTCTTAGATACAACCAGACACGTTTGGTCCCTCGGTGTGGAAGCTGCGAATCACGGTCTTATCTATCCCAGCAGACTGGCCGACCACTTACTCGGTTCAGTGCTTTGGTTCAACCTCCCAGTTCATGGCACGGTGCCTGGGGATTCCAAAGCTTGCAAGTGGCCTTCTGAAGACCAACAGTGGGTCCCTATTCACCAGGAGAGACAGAGAAAGGCATGGGAGGAGAAGATGGAATGTGTGGCCCATGGCCTCCATGAATAGCTGCCTCCTTTACAAAAGAACTACTCGACACCCGGCTACCATCACTGAGCGTTTGGACTAAAGACTTCATAGAAGAATCTTAATCAAAAGGGGCAGATGCAGAACAAAATTTCAAATTCTCAAATTCTAGACTTTCTGGAGCCACAGAGAGTGGATAGACTATCCATTGAAACAGTTAATCTTTAAACTCTAAATTAAAAGTATCCCTTGAAGTCAGCTCAAGTAGAAAGTATATGTTTTGAGAACGATGATGGCAACAAATGTACAAATGTGCTTGACACAATGGATGGGTATATGGATTGTGGTAAGAGTTGTATGAACCCCCAATAAAATGGAAATATATATATATGTATATATATCAATTGAAGTCAGTGCTAAAGTACAGCTTAGATCAAACAACATTTCCTCATGGCCATTCTGTGATTTACATATAAGCTAGCTCCCCTAATACTTCTCTGTATGGGATCAAACTGACAAGAGCAGCAGTAAAGATGAGAGGGGAACATTAGGGGTCAGTGAACTGATGGTCACCGGGGAGGGACAACTGGGGGGGGGGGGGGGAGGAGGACAAGAAGGTTGCACAGCTCCGAGGATGTATCATAATCAGTCGCGGAGTTGTGGTTGTTATGTCTGGTGTCAATCTGAGAGGATTACGAGTGAAGGGGTGGAGTCTTCCCTGTCAGTCAGGATGTAACCAACGAGGCCTCTGTGTGGGAATGGCCTTTTCCTGAGTATTCGGGGAACTCCTGCATTTCCTCCTTGGAGGCAGAGGGCCCTTTCGGTCCACATTCACTCCCTGGGAGACAAGACACATGGAACCACACTCGTGACCTTACTCGGAGAGCCCTGCCCGCGCTGAATCCAAAGACTTCCTACCCACTGGCCTGTGATGGTCCTGCACCCGGCGTCACTGCATGTGTTTCGTGAGTCTGAAGAGGACTTCATAGATTCGTATAGGACTATA
Source organism: Nesogale talazaci (assembly GCA_004026705.1). Taxonomy (NCBI): domain Eukaryota; kingdom Metazoa; phylum Chordata; class Mammalia; order Afrosoricida; family Tenrecidae; genus Nesogale; species Nesogale talazaci. The sequence continues at coordinate 62,039 of PVJH01012685.1, forward strand.
TGGGCTAATAGCAGTTATGGACTGGGTTGGGGTACTTTCTTAAGGTACAAATTACCATTTAGATAAAGACTCTCTCTTGTACACAAATGAGTTTCTATGGATTTGTTTCTCTAGTCTACCCAGACTAACCCAGCGTTATGTTTGCTGTGTATTGCCTCAACAAAATTTTTTTAAAGCTTGATAATGTTCAGTGGGAAAGAGTAAGCATAAATTGATACAGCTGGCTGAGCCCCGGTGGTGTAAGTGGTTGAGTGCGAGACTGCGGCCCGCGGGCTTGGCGGTTCAAATCCAGCGGCGGCTCTCAGGAGCGGCACTGGGTAGTTCCCATGACTACCAGAGGGCAGTGATGCCCCCCCAAAACATAATAAAAAATAAGTAAATTGATACAGCCTTTTGAAAGCAAGTTCATAACCTCTAGCAACATTTTAAACACATGTAACCTCCGACCAGAAATCCTACCTTGTACAAATTCATCCCAAGAAATGCATAAACTACACAAAAAATGTACCTGGTGTATACAAAAGAATTATACAAAGCTATATTCTTGCAACTTCAAGTTAAATGGAAATGACTGGTGATCACCTGGGACTGGATTAACTATGGTGCAAACAGACAATGTAAAACTGTATAACTATTAAAAAATGAGAGATGGGGGAGGGAGGGCTTAATAGAAAGTTAATACCTAGAATGTAATTATGGCAACATATAAACAAATATGCTTGATACAACTGATGTATGGATTGTTAGAAGAGCTGTAAGAGGCCCCATAAAATGATCTTGTAATAAAAAATATTTTTAAAAATGAAATATGGGGCTGAGCCCCGGAGGCTTAAGTGGTTGAGAGCAGAACTGCGGCCCGCGGGCTTGGCGGTTCAAATCCAGTGGCGGTTCTCAGGAGCAGCATTGGGTAGCTCCCACGACCACCAGAGGGCAGTGATGCCCCCCCAAGAAATGAAATATATAAGTTCTAAAAATGGAAATATGCTCAAGAAAAGAGCAGAAAGTTTTAAATGAAAATCACATAATTATGATCCTATTGGTTAAAAAATAATTCATTTATATTACACAAGCACACATGTCAGTATACACTCTGGAAAAATTCTAAGCGATTACAGCCCAAATTTTATTAGTTAACATTGAATCGTGGGATTGAGTTTCTTTCAGTATTTAAAATCTGGATATTTTGGCTGAGCCCCAGTGGTGCCGTGGTTGAGTGCGGGACTGCGGCCTGCACTTGGCAGTTCAAATCCAGCAGGGGCTCTCCAGGAGCAAGGCTGGGTATCTCCCACAACCACCAGAGGGCAGTGATGCCACAAAAAAAAAAAATCCAAAAAACAACAAAAAAAAATCTGGATATTTTTACTGTTGCCACATACTAGTGTGATAGAGG
>PVJH01012686.1:0-63306 GCA_004026705.1 Nesogale talazaci
CTTTAGAGTTTATATCATAAGGTCATTCTGCTTTTCTTTTGGAATAGCTGCATATTGGAAATTCCCAGGGCTCACATGGGATATGCTAATTTCACTAATTTTCCAAGTTCCTGTAGTTCCTATTTTAGTTCACTCTCCAAGCATTATGCTCCTACTTGATTCTCATGCATTACTGACTCATATTTAGTGTAGTGTTCTCTCTATTTGTTTCTCAGATCATTTACTCACAGTTTACTAGTCCTCTCTTACCTAATAATTGAAGTTGATTTGGCTACCCTAAGTGATTTACCATGAGTATGCATTAACAAAACCCCAACAAACAAAACCACACTAATCTTGGGTTAATTTTGAGAGAATTGAAATGCAATCTCATTTTTTTCTTCCTCAAGGGATTATGATTCTGATCTATAGCTAAACTCCAGATCATTAAGAATGTTGCCATAATTGAAAAGAAATTTCCATGTTTTTTTCATTAAGTGCTCATATCACTTGAGAAGTTAAACTCACTTTAATCTGCTGAGACTGGCCTTATTTGACCAAGAAGAAATCTAAAGCAATTCTCTGATAATGTGGCCTCATTTGCAATTATATTAGGCAGAAGAAGGAAATGGAGAGTGCAATGCAGCAAGGTTATAATGGCCATTTCAATATGGCAAGCCTGCCAGGGTCATGAAATCTCAACAGTGGCCTTCCCCCTGCAAACTCCTCACTTTTTGTGATCTGTCTGGGCCCAAACAGCCCTGTGAAAACCTTCTCTTTCACCGAAAACTCTAACTTAAGCTCTGAGTATTGGAGGCCTCAACCTGAGAAATACAGTTTTCATATACAGTGCACCGAAGGTAGTCAGGTTCACTAACTGAAAGATTGGCTAAATGCACTCACCACCTGTTCCATGGGAGGAAGATTAGACTTTCTGCTTCAAAAAAGATGTAGAGCCTTGGATGCCTGAGAGAGATTCGACTTTGCCTTACAGGGTCAAGTAGGAGCTAGAATTGAATTCATCGTAGTTGATTTCTTTGGGGGGGGCTTTTGGTTAACAATTAACCCAAAGTTGGTATTCAGAGCTTACCCGAACTCACCTTGGGACAGAGGTCTATTGAACTGCGACTGAAATGTCGCAGCCACTGAAATCTCCTTGAAACACAGTACTACTCTGTACACATGGGGTCACCAGGAGTCAGAATCCAAATTATGGAACCCAACATTTTTGAAAATATATGCATTTTTGAATGTTAATTTTCCATTATGCCTTCCCCACCCTGACCCAAATAGAAAGGATGAATTCTCCTGCCGTGGTCATCATTTGTCTCCCCCGTGATCACTGGAGTTTGGTTCTCAGTTGAGAGGCTGTCAGGTCGGCTCGGACTCAGGATGACATTTTGTACATCAACACAAGATGATGCTTCTGCTCTGTCCTTTATAATTTGAGGAATCTTTATGTCCATTGACAAGAGTAGGAATTGAAGAACTGTTCATGGAGTGAATGCATGAATTTATGAATCCTAAGTGAAATTAATTTCAGATCTTTCTTGCCTCTCAGAACCAACTCCAAATGGAAGTTCTTTACAAAAAATGAATCAAGACCTTTGAACGATTCTGCCGGTGAAGAATATTGAAAGTTCCGGGCACTGCCAAAAGGATCAACACATCTGTTGTGGAAGAAATTCAGCCAGAAGGCTCTTTAGAGACCAGGATGAGAGCAGAGTCCAGTCCGTGGAAAAGGACATCGTGCTTGCTGAAGTAAAGGGACAGTGAAAAGGAGGAAGCTTGTTGACAAGATCGATGGGCACAGGGGCTGCAGGAATAAGCTCAAATGAAACAGCTCGTCTGAGGACGGCACTGGACCAAGTGGCCTTTTGTCTGCTGCATAATGAACCAGAACTGCCTCAACAGCCTTTAATAACAACTACTCCCAACTCTGCTTCTCACACACTTTCTTCTCAGGATCTGCATGTCCTCTCCTCCTTCTGTCAGCTTGGTTGAATATATTCTGATTAGGATCTGGCTTCCCTGCCTGGCCTCTGGTATACCTTTTCCTTTTAGATCTCTAGCTCTAAGAGGAACCCTGATGGCCAAGCAGTGAAGTGTTCAGCTCTCAGCTGCTAACTACAGTCTGCGAGTTGCAATCCACCCAGAAACTCCATGGGAGAAAGGCTTGAAGATCTATTTACAGGAAGGTTATTCAACCCACCACCATCCATAGTGACTCTACTCAGACTTTCTGAGACTATGAATATTTATGAGAACACGCAGGTTTATTTTTTTCCCTTCAGTGTTGTGGGTGAATTTGAATTGTCAGCCTTACAGTTTGCAGTAAGGCTGCACCCAGATAGTTCATTCAGTTTTGCTCTATCAAATGAGATCCTATGAGCTAAGAATAGTCTCTACATAAACAAAATAGCAGCACAACCTTAGGACCATTTGTTTCTCTATCTGCTTTCCTTCAATGCCCAAGCATATGCTCCTCTCTGACTCTGCTTATATGCAAGTTTATTTCTCAAAGGCGATTCCAAATAGGTAGTCACTCCCAACTTGCACTGTCCCAGATCTCTCCCTGAAAAAACTGGTGCCAGCCAGTCATCATAAGTCTTTCAAGAGTTATGGAGCCCAGGTAATCCCAGATGGAAAGTGGTTGGGATGGCCAAGTAAGATGATGACCTTCTTTTGAGCACGTATCCAGGATGAGTGTTTCCTCTGAGCTGAAGTTTGCAAAGCTTCACTGTTTCAAGGTAAGCACCTTTTTACTAAAAATAGTTTGCATTCTTGTGTCTATGAAGTCCACCTATGAATCTATGATGAGAATATCCCTACTCAACCCCCAGGGGGCACATTGGGTGGCATTTACATTATTTTCAGCTGCTTTCTGGTCATAAAACTTAGTTGTTGACTTAGACATCAAAAAATTGCAATAAACAACAAGAAAAAATTCTGTGTCAGAGATGTTGAACACAACAGTGGCTGGCATTTTCAGAACTTGTAAATGCTTGGATGCAGCTGTCACGTCCATGGGAATTTCATGAAGATTAATGCTAGAAGGCAAAGACCATTTTGCAATACAGTGGCTGTTCAAGGGAAGTGTGTGTGTGTGTGTGTGTTTGTATGTGTGTGCGTGTGTGAAAATATGCAAAGGAGAAATTTGTCTTTCTATATGTTCATTTTTGGTTTTTTAATTACATTATTTTTTTGTTTTTCTTATCCCGATGGCAGATAAATCTAATGTAAAGATTTTAAAACCTAGCAACAGTAGTTTTTCCTGATTCTCTCTCTACTCATTTTGAGTGACTTAGCCACTCTATAAAATATCACTTGGGTTTCCTGTTACTTGAGATTAGAAGTTCCACTGTTAAAATGTATTGATTTGACTTTTAAAGTATGAAATTATATTTTAAATATCATCAAGCACTACTTCTTTAAAATATATTACCATAATGTGCATTTTACTGTGACTGAATCTACCTTTTATATAATTATGAGCAGGGATGTAACAAGAAGACTAAATAGCAAATGAATATATGCTAATTTAAATATTAAGTAGACATACAATTAAATATTAACAAGGCTCAGTAGCAACTGGACTTTGAAGTCTGTGACTAAATCTATGAATTGAGCGGGGCTGAACGTGTTGGAGAGAATGGAACAAACGCTTAGTGAATACTAGTTTATTTTCAGAAATACTATGGTTGTATCTTTCTGACTCTGATATATCTAATTGATATTGCATAATCTTGCTAGATTTGGGCTTGTACTAGGAAATAGAGTGTCTTCTTCCACAGAGCATATGACTGATAGTAATGCTCCAATGTTGGAACCTGGCTTACCTGTCATAAAGCAACATAGTCCATGTGCTGACAGCTTGAGGTCTACTTACCGAGTCTCTATGGTTGGTTTATTGGCTGATTCACTTATATACTAAACTCTTTATTCATTTGCGTGTGGTACAGATAGTTAATGTGCTTGTTCTTAATTGAAAGGCTGCTATTTTCAGTCTACCTAAGGTTGTTTTGGGGAAAAATAAAAAAACTGAGGTGCACTTCTAAAAGACAGTCATAGAAAATCCTACGGAGGACAGTTCTACTATGATACATGAGTCAGAGTCTTCTTGACGGCAACCATGTTGGCTTTGTTTGTTTTTGCTGTTTTCAATATTTATCCCGTTAGCATTGTCCAAAGACTGCTTTTGCACAGAAGGTACACATGATATGATAAGATATGGTAAGCTTTATGTGAGCAGCATATCAGAACTTTACTGTCATGGAGATGCCTCAGAAGTTTCGGGTTTCAGAGGAATGAGTGTTCAGCTTTAGTTGGCTAAAGAGAAGATATATGCAGGGAAGCATTGGAAGGTAAAAATGAACAGGCAGTTTAGTTCAGACTTAGGCAGAAAGGTTTCCAACTTCAGAAATCACACATATATAAGGTCACTATGAGTCAGAATGGACTTCATGTCAGAGATTTTGGGGTGGAAGCCTTTCAAAGTTTTGATTTGAGTAAACCATAGAAACAATGGTATAAATAAGTTTGAGTTAGTGATTGACGTGAAGTAAAGGGTTTGTTTCGCACATATTTCATTTCACACCTTTGTTACACATTTACCCATTAAGAGATATTTCGTGAACATTTATCATATGCCAGTTTCTGTGTGGTGGCTAGGGTTAATGGGTGACACAAGTTATGTTAGTTTAAGGACTATGTAGTTGAGTGGAGGAGACAGAAATTAGGCAATTAAAATACATTGTGATCATTGTTCTATAACAAGAAGCCAAGAAGGACAATTAATTTGTTTTTCATTCTTTAGGGAGTCACAGAAAACAGTATCAAAATTCAAGTGTAGAAGAAACATTTGACATACCTATAGGAAGGTATAGGGGAACAGGCACTTCAAATATGGGTTCAAATCTGCATTTCAACTTCTAACTTTGGGTCTTAGAATTCAAGTGAGTGGATATAAGAATTTTACTTTCAGTTTCCAAAAACTCAGTTCCCTGACTACCTTCAAAGACAACACCTATTTAAGGCACACTAAAGACACACTTAAGTATACATTTTTCAGTACCATCTTCTCCATCTCTTGCTTTTAGATTTCAACATCCCCATTCATGTCTTTTGTGGGGTAACTGTTCCACATGTCTCTATAAGTCTCCCACTCACTAAGGCAGTTTTACTCAGGAGGAAAGCAGAGAATGGATGAATGATTTTGAAAATGCCCCCTTTTCGACTTCTAGACCCATTATACTTAAAAAGTAAGCATTTACTTACTCCAATTTTGAGATCTGAATGCACCTGAGAGTGACTCTGCAAAGTGATTAGCCCTTGTGTATTCGTATGTGTACAAAGAACCTCCTTAATAGGTCATTTATGCCCTTAATAAATATAATGAGATCCCCTGGGTGATCGGCTCAGGGTATGTGAACTATCCAGGTCCCTGAGAAATAGGGAAGCAATAGTGCATGTAGGCTTAGGGTATGTGGAAAGAGCAATGAGAATGCTGCTTGAGCAGTCACAGGAGCATTTCCTTCTGCTGTTAGTCTAAGTCTGGGCTCTGAGTCCAGAAAATGCATGCCAGAGGGGAAAACTGGACAGGGAATGCTCAGAACAGTCCCTGAGCTGGAAGGGAAAAATCAACTGTCTTTTGAGAACCCAGCAGTTTTGTGCTTAAGTACCGGCTTCCCCATTTGTTACCCATCTGACTTTGAGAAATTTGCTAGATCTTTTGCTGCCTAAGCATATTCATCTAAAAACCAGGGATAAATGAATGTACACACTGAGCCGAGTAGAACGTAGACATGGATCATCAATATGAGGGCAAAAATGCCCTGTATAGGTAGACACATTAATGAATGGCAATCTCAGCAGAGCTTGCTGGTCTTTTAAAAAATGCTGTGCATCTGTTTGACACAGAACATATCTGTTACCAGCTTGGATGTTTTGTATGACTATAGGTGAAAATAAGAGTTGACCAGCCTCATAGGCTTTCCAAAGCTCTGAATCTTGATGTAAGCAGTTTGCCTTTCACACACTGCAGATTGGCTGGTGAGTTTGAACCTATGACCTCCAAGGCCTTAGCCACTGGGCAAAGAAGGTTCCTTCGACTTGGAAGATTTTGAGGAAAGGATTTCTGGCAAGATCATATTCTAATTGCTGGGTCCCCTTTTGTTATTTGGATATATTTAGCTAAACTGCATTTAGTGTTTAATGAGCTCTTGTGGCAGAGTGGTTAAGTTCTTAGCTACTTACCAAAATGTTGAATGTTTAAATCCCCAAAAAGCTTTTTTGTAAAGAATGTAAGACTGGTAGTTCTACCCTGTTCTATAGGGTCCCTTTCCTCTGTGAGATTGGTGAGTGTGAGATTTGTGAGTGTGTGTGTGTGTGTGTGTGTGTGTGATTTCTCTGTAAACCAAATAAAGCCAAACCAAGTCCACAGCTGTTGAGTGCATTTCTTCTCATAGCAACCCTATTGTGCTATTTGCTTCTATTTCATACAGGGTAGTATCTGGGGAAAGGAACAAAGCAATACAGCAGCCTGCACTCTGCAACATTGACTATGTGGAACTTCACTCAAGAAGCTCTGCGGTCGTGGAGCTCAGCTGTAGAGCGAAGAAACTGAGGAGAAAAATTCCTGGTGGGGAAAACTAAGTATATATAATTGGGAACATTTTGTTAGAAAGATATTATAGTCAACAATATGTAACTATACTAGTTGGTTGGTTGTTTTTTTTTGGCAAATAAGAATGCAAAGGTGGAAATATTACTTTAACTGAATAACTATGGCAATGTGGTTGGTTTAAATGTTTTTCATAATAATGTTCATATTTACTCTCAGAAAAACCATGCTTTGTTCCTCACACCTATTTTTACCCTATCATGCTTTTTTTTTATTACTTTCTATCTAACAGTCATGCCTATGGCAAGGTTAAGTGTGGAAATATTTGTGAAAAATTTTTAATAGCTCTAAAGTTTTGTAATTATTTTTGTAATTGCAGGTTTCATCTATTTCTTTCCTTTGTCCTCATAATGATAGAGCTCAATTAGGTTCCTGGGCTTTCCTTCCTCTGTAGGTCCTTCTTGGTCAGTGTCTACCTGTCTGTCCACGTGAGTATGCTGTTGTTCTGCTGCTGGATTTTCTCTGAGCCATAGAAACCCAATGTGCACACATAAGCTCTCCATAGATTTTTCAGAAGCAGATCTTCTGGTCTAAAGAGGAAGAGGTGGGAGATAGGAATTGCCAAGTTTTTGTCTAATATCAGAGCACCTAACACTTTGCACCAGCTTGGAATTGTATTTCTAGCTCTATCTGGAAGGTAAAATAAGGAAACTTAGAAACTTGGATGTAAAATTTTACTTTCCAGTGAGTAGTAGCAGCATGTCATTACTTATCCCCACACTCCCCTTGGCAGTTCTAATTCCTTGCCTTCTACTCTTGCTTCCCCATTGCCTGTGTCTCTGTTCCACTCTGGGATACACCGAGGATGACTTCCTCGGTGGCACTTTCAGTTCGAACCTTACAATGGTTTCTTTTTCACACTGCGTGCAACTCATTTTGCTATCAACATTTCAGCAAGCACACAGAGGCATTTTAAGTGACATACAAATTGGAACACTCTGCTGCTTTAGTTACTCTTTTCTCCCAAATTTGAAAAGAAATCACTGTCAAGTTGCCCAAATCACATTCATCCTTCCTCAGCTTCCAAAGTTGCTGCTGCTGTTGTGCCAAACTCTAGAATTCTAGGCCCTTTGGCAGAAATGATGCCCCTTTTGGAGCAACAGTAGGGAGAAAACTGAAGCTTTATGTTTGTAGGGGGAGGGGGGAAACAATTCTACATAGAACAAAAAGAGGACTATTTTCCTCACCATTGGACACATACTGTTTTCTAGTTCTTATAGTTGTGTGTGTGAATCCACAAAGCACTTAGCACTACTTTAGGTAACAATAAGTCATCTCGAGTCAGCGACCTGAGCAATAAAGGGAACTTCATTCAGCTAAATTATAGATAGAAGGTGTATGCTTTCTATTTTTAAAAGATAGCATTCCATTGTGGGCTACATACTTTACTAATTCCATTATTTCATCCAGTCTCCCCCTTCAGCCATCATCTGAGGTAAACACCATTCCTAAAACTAATTCACCAGAAATGAAACTCTGGAATACGCTAAGTGGTATGCCACCATGAGTATCAATTCATTAAATATTAATTACTTCAGTTTTAATTAATTATATATCTTGGAGTATATGCATTCTTATCAGACAGACAAACATGCCCAACCTAAAATGAAGTCACAATTGCTGAGTATGTACAGTTATCACGATGTACTTTACACATTTATTTGATTATGTGATTCTAATAATTATTTTTTGGGAGATAAAATTGGGAAAGAATTGGGGACTGTTATGGCTGAGCCAATGTAGAAAGATGTCATAATGAAGACTGGACATTTAGGGCCCAGGTTGATGCTTCAACCCTTCTTGCCAAGTTCACTAGGGAGCACAAACACACTGGCTTGAAGTTGGCCTTTCCTCTCTTTGCCGGATTCTCCCAGAATACCTCCTTGCAATTCATTTTCTTTTTGGAAAATGAAAGTCACAAAATTGTTACCAGGGCTGTGACCTCTGTGACTGCAGGACATCAGAACAAAGATATTCTGGTAGAAATCACTCTAAATACAACTGTATTCTATTTAATTTAATAGAAAATACAATTGAATGTCACTGAAAGTTCTTACTGTGAATCTTTTTAAATGATTGCTTAATTTTTGTGACATCAATAGGGAATCATTTAACTGAGCACCACAAAGCACCTAGCACTGCTTTAGATAACAGTAAGTCATCTAGAGTTGGTGCACTGAGCGATAAAGGAAACTTCGTCCAACTAAACTATAGATAAAAAGTATATGATCTTTATTTTTAAAAGATAGCATTCCATTGTGGGTTACACACTTTGCTAAGTGCTTTTCTTCTTATAGATCATTTTATTGGCTTAATTGTCATATATAATACAATTTAATAGTATTAAGAATTGTCACATATAATACAATTTAATAATATTAAGAATAGTTGTACAGTCATCACCACAATCAATTTCAGAACACTTTCTTCTCATATTCATTGCTATTTGCTCCCCATTTGCCCCATCTTCCTCTGTTAATGATTAATAGCCTCCCCTAGGTAATCATTAATGCAGTTACTGTTTATATTGCTATCCAGTTCTAGATTCCATACAAAGAAAATCATACAAAATACAAACAGGAAGAGAACAAAAAAGCCAACATTGATGACTAGACAAATCATTGAAACATCTCAATTGAAAAGAAAGCAGAGAATATTAAAAACTGAAACAACTGGAAAACAGATCCAAAGGAAGATGACATGACAAGGTAGCACCTGTTCACCTAACTGCCACATCCACAATGAACGTCACGATGTTCTCTGTCTGACAGCGAGGCGATTCACATCCCTAGACTATTCACCAGAGACTTATTCCACCTGAGAACTCTGAGCATTTATTTTGGACTTTCATTGCCATCCACAACTTTCTGCCAACTGGCATTCGGAATTTAAGTTTTGATACCCTACCTTCCTTTGGATTTGGGCTTTATTGTTTATAATCCTTGGATTACACAGATTGGTGTGCTTCTTTCACGTAGAAGAAGTTGATGCCACATTTAGATTGCCGCTTGTTTTAAGATGAGTTGTTAAGTCCCCAGACACTATTTTTTCTGATAGCTAGGTCCCATCAGCTTTCTTCACCATATTTTCCCATAGCATCTGTATCTTCAGTGATATCCTCATGAGGATGAGGATTGAGTTTGGCCATAAAACCCGTACATTTAGAATTATTTGCAAGAAGCCCCATGTCCTTGATTTTATATACATATATATATAATATAGTCATTTTAGTGACAGTTAACATTTTAAAATGAATAGCCTATTAAATTATCCCCTTGATCAAGTAAGTTTTTTAATGTTGTCAATAACTTAGCCAATGGTATAGAATTTAAAACGTGATTATACACCTCACAAAAGGTGATCACATTTTTGGTAATAGCAAAATTACATTTTGGTTACTATAGCACCCATCTTTTCTATTTCCTTATTGAGGGCGAGCTTCAGGCAGGACCACAGTATAAGAACTATTTATTCTTAAATTGATGGTATGATTCAGTACACACCCACAGCCCATTCACTTGATCTATGTTTTGGGTTTTTTTTTTAATCTGTCTTTGGCTCCCTTTAGAAACCTTCTAGCTAATTTATGGTAGAGAGTCTCATTGAGCATAAATGTCTTTTATTAATGCTGTCATCGATTAGTCCCTGGTACTATTTTAAAAAACATAACTGAAACGGGGGCATTGTGTCAAAGTAGGCTAACTACGTTTTGTGATATCTGAATTACTCATATTGTACAGAATAAATCCTTTCGTGGCTAGACACTACACAAACAATGGGAGTTGGCTGTTGGGGAAAACTTACAATAATATTCATTGAGTCTGTCAGTAATAGGTTTGCCAGAATAGAAAATATCATATTCTAGATTATGAGACATTGATACAGTAAGTCAATTGACAGCTGAGTACTTTTGGATATCTGACTTCTGCTTCTTCAAACACCATGAAATTCCATCTTATGCCCTTAGGTTACAGGTGTGTTTTCATTCACTTACTTGAGATTCAGCACAGGATCTTTTGGGATCTGTGACACCACAGACCTAACATTTAAAGTTCTAATGTTCTATGACACTTGGCCTGGGTTCCCAGGGTGTATCCAGAAGCTCAAGCCAATAAATCCCTTAGGCTCTTTCAAAGTATTTTCAGTCATTCTTCCCTTCACTTGGAGGTCAGTCTTCCCCCCTTTTCTACCAAAAGGCATGTACTTTGTTTCTTCCAGATGTATCTACTTCCTTTCGCCTCTCCTGAGTTAATTTCCCCATCAGCAAGCCATATTCCTCTGACAGGGATGCTATATTAGCCTGGGTAGACTAGAGAAACAAGTCCATGGAAACTTATTTGTGCATAAGATGGAGTTTTATACAAACAGTAATAGTACATTATAAAAGCATCCATCCCAAGCTAGCCCAAGCCCCAAAGTCCAATTTTAACCCGTATGTCTGCTATCAATCTATAAAGTTCTCTTTGGACTAACAAAGCACATACAATGACGCCAAATGAAGGATGATCACAGACCAGTGGTAGAAAGTCTTTGAATCCAGTGGCATTGTAAGTACTAGTGCAGTTCCATGTGTCTTGCCAGTAGAGCATCCATAAGGGAGTGAAAAGAGAGAAAAATGTCTCCTGCATCCAAGGAAGAAATATGGGATTTTCCAGAGTTCCCAGGAGAAGACCATACCCACACAGAGGCCAAATTGATTATGATCTGATTGGCAGACTAGACTTCACAACATACACTCTCAATCTTTAAATTGACAAATGATTATATAACTTCCACAGGTGCCTACCTGTTGTGTGTGTGTTCTCAACATAATTTCGCATGGTAGTTATTACTATTAGCTGGTGCTCAAGTGTCAATTCTGATTATGACCACCCTATTTGTATCATACTTCACTTGTGAGTCAGTTTATCATGTGATATTGGAATCTATGTCAATGGGATTTCAAATACCATCAGGGTGATCCAAAGTGAACAGCTTTCAGTAGAACTTCTTGACTCAGAATAGACTATGAAAAAAGGAAAAAGGAATAGGTTGTCCACTTTGGGGGATTAGTTTCTGAAAATACTATGGACAGGTTGAAATATTATCATATATGAAGATAGGCAGCATATTGTCAGAGATAATAACAAAACATGAGACCCTCAGCTCAGGAGACACTCAAAATATGAATGAAGAAGAACTACTTTGTTAAAACAGAATTGAACATAATACCATGAATGGAGTAAAACTTGTGAAAGGAAAGCCTTCAAGACTTTCCGATGGTGATGGGCCAGGACTCTAAATGAAAAGAATCACCTGCAAAAATCTACTAACAAGGGGAAGTTGGAATGTATAAGTATGAATCTTGCAAAATTTGAAGTCATCAAAAATGAAAGGGAATGCATAATGATCCATAACCTAGGGCTTAATGAGCTGAAATTGACTGGTAGTGGCCATTTTGAAAAAAAACAAAAGCAGGTAACTATATGACTTATTATGCTGGAAATGATACAATAAAAACAAAACAAAATAAAAATTATCCTTGCTTTCATCATCAAAAATGACTTTCAAGATCTATCTTGAAGTACAATTTTATCTTTAATAAGAATATTGCTATCCACCTCCAAGGAAACCCAATCATAAAACTATTAATCAAATTTATACATCAACAACTAAAGCAGTGATGAAGGAATTGAAGATTTTTATCAACTCTTCAGTCTGAAATAGATCAAATATGAAATGGAGATGCATTGATAATTATTGGTGATTGGAATGCAAAAGTTGGAAAAAAGAATTAGTAGCGGTAAATATGTTCTTTCTGCTAGAAATGAATCTGGAGACTTCATGATAGACTTTTGCAATGCAATAACTTCATTGCAAGTACCTTTCTCAACAACACAATGCGAACTCTACGCATGAATTTCACCAGATGGAATACACAGAGATCAAATTGATCACATCCATGAGAAGAGAGCATGGGGCAATCTCAATACCATCAGCTTAAACCAGGTCAGAGCCTGACTGTGGAATAAATCATCTATTACTCAAATGTAAGTTCAAGTTGAAACGAGAAAATTAAAACAAGGACATGAGAGCCCAGGAAACATCCCTGAGTGTAACTCACTTGAATTTGGAGAACATCTCAATAATAGATGTGCTGCCTGGAATGCCAATGACAGATTTGATTAATTGTGGGATGACATAAAGAACATCATATTTGAAGAAGCAAAAGATCATTTAAAAGGAAAGAAAGAAAAGATCAAAGTGAATGCCCAAAGACACCCTGAAACTTGCTCCTAATTGTAGAATAGCTAAAACAAGTGGAGGAAATGATGAAGTTACAAAGCTGAATATAAAATAGAAATAGAAAATATAAAAAATGAAAAGGCATATCTTGAAGATAAATTAAAACATTATAATGAAATGTACAAATATCTATAGTAAGAAAATCAAAATGAAAGAGTACACAGCATGTGTTAAAATGAAAGAATTCAAGATATCAATTCATGTCTTGAGTTGTACTATATGAAAATTTTATGGTCAAAATATTGAATGATGCAGGAACCATCAAAGAAAGATAAAAGAATACCCAGAATCACTGTACCAAAAAACCAACTAATCGACATTCTATTATGTCAGGAGGTAGCATATGAGCTAGAATCAATTGTATTGTGTTAGGGTTCTCTAAGAGAAACAAAACCAGGACACTTATGATTTTATGTATAGAGAGATGATAGCTGGATAGTTAGAACATAAAAAATAAAGTTAATTTGTCCACAGTTCAGTACAAATGGCACTTCTGAGAGACAGTTAATACACTAACAATCTTTCAACTCATGAAGCCTGCCAAGTGCGAGTCAAGGAAGCAGAGAGCTGAGTCTTCTGCAGAGCAATACAAGCAACATGGCCACAGGCAATAAGCAGCAGGGCAGATAACCAACAGTTAGCCAGAAGACAGTGTCTGACAGTCCTTAGCTCAAGTAATGTATACACCAGCAGTGTGGCAAAGCAAGTCTAAAAGGAACCTCAAACTATAGTGACACAGTCCACGGGGTGGGGGGGGGTCCCACAGTTAGTGTAGCTCACAAGTTGAGGAAGAGAACTAACTGCTGTATTTTTCAGACCATAAGATGCCCCTTACCCTAAGAGATACATGGTTTTTAGAGCAGGAAAACAAGAAAAAATATTTTGAATCAAATAGCACAAGTATACAAAAATATTTAATAAAATAAAGCAAAATATGGTAATATTAGCAGTGTAAACTCAACAGTGGTGTTAAGTACCATCATCACTTTCATTAACAAATGAGGAAAGACTTAGAGGAGTGCCCTGTGTCGACTATGTAAACTGACTGACATGGGGACTTCAGGAGGCGGGACTTCCCCTGAACACACAGCAATCCACAGCATGCAAACAGCAGCAGAGAGTAAATGGGTAGATGGGGTCGTAAACAAGTGTTCTGGGGCTCCTCACCTTCCGACCCTAAGATGCACCCTCCTGAGTCTTATTGTCTGACAGATGCAGTAAAATAGCTGCATATTAGTCCAATTATCAGAAAGCAAGGGGCAAAAATCAAGGCTTACCGAGCCATTTGTCTATTTGCCCTTCAATTAAGTTTCAACTTTACTAACCCCAGTTATTTTTATTGGCCAAATTGGAACAATAAAGTACCTATTACATATACTGAAGAAGTCCAAGCTACCCCAAAATTGATGACATACCAATTGAAATATTTTAACATGCTGGGAAGCAATGAAAGTGCTCTCTTTCATCTCTGCTGGAAAAATTTGAAGACAGTTCTTTGGTCAACAGATTGGATGACATTCTATTTGTACCAATTCCAGGGAAAGGCGACTCAGTAGAAGGCTCAAATTACAGAGCAATGTCATTACTATCAAGTTTGTTGAAGATCACCCAAAAATGATTGCAGCAGGACACTGATACAGAACTTCCAGATACTCAGACTAGATTCAGAAAGAGACTATAGAACAAGGGATATTCTTATTGATGTCAATGGATTTTAGTACAAAGCAGAGAACACAAGAAAGATGTTTACCAGTACTTATGCTTCATTGACTATGTAAAGGCATTTGACTGTGTGCACCATTACCTACTGTAGATAGCCTTGAGAAGAATGAGAATCCAAAGATATTTATTGTTCTTATTTAAAACCTGCACACTGATGAAGAGTCAGCTGTGAGAGTAGAACAGGGGGCCACTGAATAGCATAAAATCAGGAAAGGTCTGTGTCATGGCTATACACACTCATCTTCCTTATCCAATCTGTATGCTGATCAAATAATTAGAGAAACAGATTTATATGAAAAAGCATGGGATATTAGGATTGGAGGGAGGTTTATTAAACAACCTGTGGTATGCTGGAATTACTACCCAACTTGATGAAAATGAAGAGAATCTGAAGAATTTGCTTATGAAGATTAAGCTTTGCATCCTTCAGAATGGATAACAATTCAATGTAGACCCTAAGCTTTACAACTGAATCATTATAAACATCATAATCAGCAGAAAAAAATTAAAGCCCTGAAGAATTTTATCTTGCATGGATCTGCAATCAGCATTCATGAGGTCAGTGGTCAAGAGATCAGAGGCTGTATTAAAAAACATTTATCATTTTATTAGGTGGTTCTTATAAGTCTTACAACAATCCATCATTCAATTATATTAAGCACACTTGTACATATGTTGCCATTTACATTTCCAAAACATTTTCTTTCTACTCAAGCCCTTGGAATCAGCTCCTCTTTTTTTCCTGTCTCTCCCCCACCCCACCCTTGTGAATCCTTCATCCATTATATATTATTATTATTGTTACTTTGCACATTACATTGTGCATTATATCCCTGCATCCACATTTCTGCTCTTCAACCACCTTGAGGGGTGGGCTATATATCCAGACTTCTGAAGGGTTCTCCCTTTTTCACCCACCCCCACCCTCCTCCTGTACTCCTACACCCATTGATCCTGAAGGTTTTATCTGTCCTGAATTCCATGTGTTGAGAACTCTGTACCATTGTGCGTACTGTGTTCTAGCCAGATTTGTAAAGTATAAATGAGCAATGGCAGTGTGTAGGATTGGTAGGGGGTTGTGCACTAAAGAACTCGAAGAATGATGTGTGTTTCATCAGTGCTATACTATACCCAGGTGTATCCATCCTTTCTTTGTAACCCTACTGTGGCGGGGGTGGGGGAGATTTGTAATTGTCTACAGATCAGCTTTGTGTCTCCACTCCCTTACTCTCTCACATTGATATAATTGCTTGTTTGGAATCTTTTGATACATGATACCTGAGCCTGTGGATAGCTCATATTCACACAAGCTGACCTGCTTATTGCATGTGGAATTATTTGCTTCCTTTTTATATGGCTGCTTGTTTAACTCCAAGTTTTTAAGACACCAGATGCTATATCTTTTGATAGGCACCATCTGACTATTTGTTTTCTTCACCACATTTGTTTATGCACCCACTTTGTATTCAGCAATTCTGTTGGGAAGTGAGTGTATCAAAGAAGGCCAGGGTATCAGAACAAAGTGTTCTTATGTGTAGGGAAGCCATGAGTAGAGACCCATATTCCATTTGCTATCTTACTACTTAATATATAGAAATGTATGTTCATTGGCTTCTAGCCCTTTCCTTGTCAAATGACACAGTTACACATACACATATCTGCAGCTATACCTCTATAAATAGCTGTTGTCACCTACTTCTTTCCTCTACTTCCAAAGATTGCATTGCATGGAGCTATTCTGCTGCAGAAAACATCTTTGGATCTTGAAAAGGATGTTACTTTGAGGACTAAGGTGTACCTGACCTAAGCCATGGTATTTTCATGTGTCTTGGATGTGTGTGAACAAGGAAGACTGAAATGAACATCAATGCTGGTAAAGAATATAGAAGGTGCCAAGGACTGCCAAAAGAACAAAGAAATATGTTTGGGAAGTAGTGCAACCGGATGGTCTCTTTGAGGCAAGAATAGTGACTTTAACTCATACACTTTGAACATATACATGCTATCTGAAAAGACTAGTGGAGGGGCACTGAAAAAGAGAAAGGCCTTCCATGAGATGGACGACATAGTGGCTACAAGGATGGGCTCAAATGTAAGAAGAGTTGTGAAGATGGCAAAAGACCTGGTGGCATTTTGTTTGTCCATAGGGTTGCATGAGTTGTGAAGAGGACAGTGGTACTTTGTCACATGTGTGTCATAGTACAACAGTGCTTCATAGGATTTCTAGTCGTTGATAGTACAAAAGCTGATTGCCTGAGGTGCCTTTAAGTGGCACAGCTGAGCACTTTAAAGACTGTTACCATCCAAGGGTTATATAAAGAAAAATCTTACCAGAAAAGCTTTTCATGTATTCAATAGTCTCTTGGCAGGAAATCTTATTCTCTTTGCACCCTGTCATCTAACAGAAAAAGAAATCCGTTTCCATAAGACAAACACGGGCTGAGCCCCGGTGACATAGTGGTTGAGTGGTTGACTGCGGCCCACGGGCTTGGAGGTTCAAATCCAGCAGCGGCTCTCGAGGAGCAAGGCTTAGGTAGCTCCCATGACCACCAGACAGCAGTAATGCCCCCCCCCAAAAGAGACAAATACAGTAGTTCTGATACATATAATATATGATACATTCTGTAACTGTAGAATAGCTCCCTTTAACGCTCTGAAACTATGCCAAGCTCACTCTTGCTCAACATATATTAAATGGAAATCCTTTTGGGTCAAATGACAGTAGAATAATAGTGGCAATTGTGTTAGTCCGGGTAGACAAGAGGAACAAATTTCAAAGCCACGGCGTATGGATATAAGGAATGGGTTTATGTTCAAGAGGAATAGGACATTGAGAAAACATCTCAGTCCAGTCCAGCTCAAAGTCACAAGTCCGATATTAACCCATATGCCTGAAATCAGTCCATAAAGTCTCCTTCCAACTCACGAAGTCACAGGTCAGTGGGTGCAGAGTCCCAGCACCAACAGGGGTCTCCCCATGGCTCCTTGCTTCCAGGGCTCAGGGTCCATCAACAGCATCCCATGGTGGCAGAAGCAACTCATCGCTGGCAGAGGCCTCCATGTGGCTGCCTCAGTCTCAGAGGTCTGGCTCTATCAGGGCAAAGCCATGTGGTCTCTGCACCAGCTACTCCAGCGTTCCGTACGCCGCCATCCTGTGCTGTCTGTGATTAATCGTCTCTGAGACTAACTCCCAACAACTGGGGAAGATAGCTTCTCATCTTCACGAGGGAATTATCACAAGATTTCCCAGAAGTCTCAGGAGAAAGCCATGCCCACATAGAGGCCTCATTGGCTACTCAATGGCTATCCCCAGATTAATAGCTAGACTCCACCCCTACATTTCAATCATAAAATTAACATAAGCATATGACTGCCACAGCAATGATAATATGTACTACATTGCTCTGAATCTCACTAATTTTGATCACAGTGGGTTTGGTTTTGGTAAGGGTTAATCAGAATTGAAGGAGTCCAGGTAGTATAGTGGATTATGCTTTGAGGTCCTTACTTCAAGGTCAGTAGTTGAGCCCATCAGTTGAGCCCATACTGCTAGAGAATATGAGACTTCCTCTTTGTAGGTAGAGTTAAAGTCTCAGAACCTCACAGGGGAGCTCTATTCTGTCCTATAAGGTCACAATGAATCAAAATCGACTGAATGGCAGTCAGTTTGGTTTTTTGAGTTTAGTGATGATGTTGGGTTTCTTGGAGCATAAATTTCTGACCATTAAGTTTGTGGAAGGCTATGGTTTATAGTAAATTCAACCCAACTCAGTGCTATCAAGTAGAAGTCCTATATTGATGAGTCTCCACATAAATTCAGCCTCTACTAAATTGTTTCTGATTATTTTCCTAGCACTGGGGCAGTGTGAAAGGATCCCAGGTAATGTAGTGGTTCCACCTTGACCAGTTGACGGCAAGGTGAGCAGTTGGAAACCACCAACTATCCCATGGGAGAAAGACAGGGTGTTCTTCTGCCATAAAGAGGTAGTCTTAATAACTTATCGAGCTCCTCTGCCCTGTCCTATAGGTTCCCTGTGAATTGACACGAACTTGATGACAGTGAGTTCATTATTTGTTTGTTTATTTTTGTTTATTTGTTTGTTTGTTGGGTGGCAGCATGAATGACCATGATCTCAGGCAGAGGAGTGTGTGTGTGTGTGTGATTACCACTCTCCTTGCCAGTTCAGGTAGGAGCGGTCATTTAGTCATTTCCTTAGAAACTTACCTGGGTATACCCTTAATGGAAATTGAAATGAAATATTTGCATAGACATGAGTCATACTCTGACAGTTCTGTTTGTAGCACTGAACCCATTTTGTTCATTCACAACCATGGTCTTCCAAACATGCCCCAACATGCTTCTGTATTATCACGTGTAGCTGTGAGGTTGATTTGTCCCTAACCCTGCTCTTGCTTGCCTTCCTATGTCTCGTTAAAGGGGCTGTGGTTCTAAAAATCACTGGATGCCTTTATAACGTTTAGTTGGATAATGTGTCTTTGTTCAAAAATGTAATAAATGATCTTCTCACACTATATTTGAGATATGGGTTAGGGGTGTTGGTTCCCTATGACCTGGGAAAATGCTGTACTCATAGCTTTAAGATAAGTGGTCCAAACCTACCAGACACTCAATGGGAGCTACTAACAAGTAGTTGAGGCTATCTGCGTCTATATTCATTTATAGACTCTGAAATGCTATAAGGGTCGCTAGGAGTTGAAATCAAAACAATGATAGTGAGAATCAGAGTTTAATTAACTTAGAGAATTTTGGTTAGTTAAAATTTTATTTCAGGGCCTGAGCACTGGTGGCGTAGTGGTTGTGCACGGGACTGCGGCTCCCTGAGATGGAGGTTCAATTCCAGCAGTGGCTCCACAGGAGCAAAGGCTGGGCCTCCTACTCCCAGCACCAGAGGGCAGTGATGCCTAAAAAGCAACCAAAATTATTTCAGATGGATTATATCCTATTTAGGATGGTTTGACATATGTTTTGTCTTTGTCACCACTCCATTTCTATTCCTTTATGTCTTTATTTAAAATCCATCTGTTTTCTCCCCTACGTCCCTGATCTTGATGCCTGTCAACCTTAAAGGTGCACACTATGTAAGAGGCAGGGATACAGGATACATTGAATTCTTAGATACGTCTTCTTCATAAAGGTGCTCCCAGGTTCATGCTTTGTCTTTTCCTAAAGACTTGGCACCTTGCTATTTGAACTGCAGCCATAATGAAGTTAGGACTATGGATGTGAAGTAGAAATTTTCTGGTTCAGATACAATTATACCCTTTTCAGTGGTTTATTTACTTATTTCTTTACTAAGTATTCATCTAGCAACTTCAGGTAGTAGAATTAATTATTACAATTTTGCCTCAAACAAAGGAGGAGACAAATACTGTAATTATATAAAGTACAAATCAAAGCACCTAATTAAGTAGAGAAAGGAGCCCGGCAATCATTACTGGGGTTGAGGCCACTTAACAATGCACAGGAAAAAGACCCTTCATTTAAAAAAATATACCAGTGCTTGATTTAGCAAAAAAATTACTTAAGAAAAAAAAAACCCAAAAACTTCATCTGTAGTAAATTAGCCTAAAATAACTCCTTGGGGTTCTGAGAGAAGACATCTTTCTCTATTTTTTTTCAGAAAATTGGAAAAAATATTAATTTATTCTAGGTGCAAAGAGCATTGGTATATAATAATGGAAATTATTATAGTTGTTTGCTCATATCCAAACTCCAGGAAGCCACAGTAAATTTTGCCAGCCCGCAATAACTGCATTAGCTTCCAACCTTCGTATCTCAGCTGTCTGGTTTGGACCCTCTCTTTGGCACCGTAGTTCACATCCAGCCCATGCTCAATGCTCAAACGAATTCCCAGAAGGGTTGACTGGACCCACTCCTGAAGATTACACCTTTATCTGAAGCTGACTTTTTGCCTTCTTAGTCTTTCCCCATCGCCAGGCCTCTTTGTAGGTCCATCTGAGTGTCGTACTCTATCCTGTGCTAGGAAAGTTTAAGGATACATTCCAGAGTGTTGCTGAAAAGAGTTAGGATTACTTTAAGGAGCCTGGGTTCTCACAATAATATTGTGTTATTCAATATGAAAATAACGTTTATTAAGGTCCCTTTGTGAACTATGTTGCTGGGTGTCACTGAGTTCATTTTGACCCATAGAGATCCCATGCGTGGGTCATGTGTCCTCTGCAGAATCTTCTTGGCTATCAATTTTACAGAAGCCTATTACCATATCTTTCTCCTATTGACCCCTTGGCTGGGTTCAAATTACCAATATTTGGTTAGAAGCTTTGTTCTTAAATTCTTGTACCATCAGTGTTCTTTTTGCCAAAGATAACTCAATATTAATAATTCTGATTACATTAAGGATATTCTACCCCTGTTTCATTTTCATATCCTTAAAATTAATTACCTTTAATAAGTTAAATATATTTGTGTTAATTACATTTGTATGTGTGTATGTGTGTGTGTGTGTGTGTGTGTATATATATATATATATATATATATATATATATATGATTTCCCTCAGGTCATACTCTAACTTAGGGTCATTATGCGGTGGCATTGACTCAATGGCAGTAAATTGGGTTTGAGATTTTATTTTGTTCCTCATTTCTGCATGTTCTCAGTTCCTCTCATGTTTTCCCCCATTACCATTTTTTTAAAAACCTACATCTTGCTCTTCAAATGTTGTTGTCATCCATCTATCCTTATTCACCAATAGCCATAAAAATGTCTGTTCTAATCTCCATCCTGAGAGACCAGCTCCTGTTTTTTCCCCCTCCTCATTCTTTAATAGCCAGCAGTCTGTGGTTATTGCACTATTTTATCCATCAATTTCCCTTGGATCAGCATCCATGCTTACAGGGGCAGCAGTCAATGAAGCACTTGATATGACTGTATTGAAGAAACCTCTTACAGTTTTTAAAGGAAAAGTATGTCACTTCGATAGGTTGGTGTGCCGGATCCATACCATATTTCCAGAGATCCCATATGTATATGAAAGTTGTACAATGAAAAGGGAAACCTGAGGAATAATTAATGCATTTGTGTGATGATGAGGAGGAGGAAGACTGAAATTAGTACCAACTGTCAAAAGAGAAAAAAAAATTCTTGGAGTAGATACAGTTAATGTTCCTTCGTTATGCATTAAAGCTCAAATTCTAAGCATTAAGTTTGTTTCCAAGACTATGATTCATGATTTTATTAGAAAAAATAACTTTATTGGAGATTCTTAAAGGTCTTATAAAAATCCATACCTCAATTGTATCGAGCATGAGCCTATATTATATAATTCTATCATAATTTTCTAAACATTTAAGGTACAATTCTATTGCTCTCAATTCATCCTCATAGATTCTTCATAATATATCATCTTCATGGTTAAGAACATTTGTTTTGCTGTCAGACAGACTGAATTCAAATTTAAGCTTTACTACTTAATAGCTAAGTGATCTGGGAAATGTTTTAAGTGTATCCATCTTTATTTTACTTATTTATTTTTTAAAGATATTTTTTGTGGGCTCTTATCACGGTTCATATATCAATTTTTTTCAGTAATACTTGTACATATATTGCCATCATCATTTTCTAAGCATTTACTTTTTAGGTGTCAGCTCCTTTATATCTCTCGCCCTCCCTCTCTTCCACCCTCATGACTCTTTGATAAATAGTAAATTATTATTATTTTCATATCTTACACTGACTGCTGTCTCCCTTCACCCATCTTTCTGTTGTTCATCTCCTGCTACTCCCATTTCTTTTTCTGAGAGGTTTATCTGACCTGGTTTTCTACCCAGGCACATGCTCCAGTTTAGCCAGAACTGAAAGGAAGGCCTGGGGTCATGATAGTGGGGTGAGGAAGCCTCAAAGAATCTCAGGTATATTTTGTGTTTCCTTGGTGCTACCCTAAGCCCTGGCTGACTCATCCCTTCCTTGTGACCCTTCTGTGAGGGACATCCTATCTTCTACAGATGGGTTTTAGGTCTCTGATACTACAGCCCTCATTCTCAGCCGTATATTTTGTTTTGAGTCTTTTGGTGCCTGTTGCCTCATCCCATTGACACCTCTTGATCACACATGCTGGTGTGCTTCTTCTGTGTGGGCTTTTTGCTTCTCTGCTAAATGGTTGCTTGTCTAACTTCAAGCCTTTATGACACCAGATGCTGCTGTATGTTTTGAAGCTGGACACCACCCACTTTCTTCACCATATTTGCTTATCACCCAGTTTGTCTTCTGCGACCTTGTTGGAAGGGTGAGCATCATAAATGCCATTGCTATAACAAAGTGTTCCTGCATTGAGGGAGGGGCTTAAGCAGAAACCCAAAGTTCATCCATTTCCTCAATGTATTATATTGTAATTGTATGTATTGTAAATATATGCACATAGGCCGATGTCTCCATTTATTATGAATGAATATAGTTACATAGGTACATACCTATGTTTATGCCTCTAGCCATAGATTTGCTTCCTAGATCTTTTCTTTGTTTCCTTTTCCTTTCCTCCCATCCCACCATCACACTTGCCTATCATCTGCTTCTTAGTAATTCCATTCAGCTAGATTGCTCTTACTCTAACCCTGCCAGGAGTCCTACGTCCTCGTCGTTGTTGTCTTTAATTCTATAGTTGTTCCCCTGTCACTGATATAATTTGCTCACCGCTCCCTTCCCCTGGCTTCTCCTCCCCTCAAGTTTCTTCGGAACAGTTGGTCCTGTTGTTGTCTCCTCAGACTTGCGTCCTAAGCCTACATTATATAGGCAGTCAACACAATAGAGAGACAAAGCAAAAGGGGGAGCAAAAAGAGAGAAAAAAAATAAAACCACTAAAAACAAAATGAAAAAAGCACACGTAATTCCAGTTCTGTCCTCTGACCTTTATGACTATCTACCGACAGGTCCTGAGGGGCTCTGGGAGCTGCTCTTTCTAGTCTGAAGTCTATTTGGGGGGATCCTCAGGGGTTTTGTGGCTTTGTTTTGCTCCTGTTGCTCACCTGTTGTGTTCCCTTTTTAGTTTGCCTTGCTGTGGAGTGGTCAGATAGGACTCACTCCCTGCCATGGCCTCTAGTATTTTCCTTTGCTACAATATCCTCCAGCAAGGGGCCCTCATTTCTGGAGCTGCAGTTCGAACTACATTCTTCTTTGTGTTTTAGGAGCTCAGTGCAAGGGCATCATGCTTGGGTTCGGTGTGCCAGTGTGGAGCCTAGTCCCCCCCCCCCTCTCTCTTTCCTTCTTGGCTTGCTTCTGAATGGGTGTGGCAGGCCAGCCCCTCTCCCCAACCTGCAGGCTTAGTGTGGCCCTCTGTAGCACATACTTTTACTATGTTGGGGGTGAGTCGATTTTGCTCTGATTGTGGGCAGCCCTGCCGATCTCTTTGTTTTGAATTGTTCAATGTGATTATATCGCTTGCAAGGTCTGGCCTGCTGTGGTGAGGTCTGTGCTCATTACACTCTCATCTCTGTGGAGACATGAAACATATTCTTTTCTGCGTGGATGAGTGCCCTGGTCCCTCAGTGCTATCACCCCCACCCCACACCACCCCCACTTCTCTGCCTCCCTCATCTTCCCCCTTTTTTTTCATTTTGGAATGACATTCTTGGGTTTGGTCTGTCCGCTACAAGGGTATGATTCAAAATGGGAGTCCCAAATCCATTTTGAGCTTCTACATAGTTTAGCTTCTAATTCTTTTCAAACATTGACTTACAATGTGAAAATTTTGCTCTCAGGCGGATAGCATTTGGAAGTGAATTGTTACTTACCTAGCCCACTGAGGGGCAACCTCATCCTCAGGTACTTACTGTACCCTTGGCAGGAATTACGATGCTAGAGTCAGACAGTCATGAGTCATACCCTATCTGCATTCCTGAGAGGCCCCTGAAGCAACATGGCATGGTTTTCTAATCTGGGGGTGTGTACATTCCCAACCATGGCCCCTTTTCTGCTTCTATAGTCCTGCCTACACATGTGATGGATGCATCTGCCACCAATCATGACTTAGTGGCTGTTTTCCTTATTTGCTCTGTGCTACATTTCTGTGACTCTTTGGACCCTGTTATAACCTCCTACTGATGGTCTCCCACCTTGTTTTATCTCCGTCCTGCTTAAGACTTGAAAAAATGCATTTCTCTATAAAATGTACTTGAATGTGTGGTCTCCTTTCTTCTCCAGAACAATGGGAAGACTGGATGTGTTATCGAGAGGGGCCTGGGGAAGGACAGCATACTTGATCAAGATGGCAGTCAGGGAAAACAGGGAAGAACCTCCATGGAGAAACCAACATCCTGGCTGGAAAACGGGCTCAATTATACCTATGCTTTGACCTGGAAACATTTTGTTCCGTTAGTCATTGAATTTAACAGAGCCAACTGGCTTGTACTTAACTATAGCAAGGAGAACTGTTCGGTGCATGTTCTACAATTTAATGACATCACTCTCTCAGGAGGTCTCAGTGACTTCAGAGTAACCAAATAAAGTGGCCATTTTTCAATTCCTATTATCCTGACTGGCTTTGCATTATTTGCAGAG
Source organism: Nesogale talazaci (assembly GCA_004026705.1). NCBI lineage: Eukaryota > Metazoa > Chordata > Mammalia > Afrosoricida > Tenrecidae > Nesogale > Nesogale talazaci. The sequence goes on from PVJH01012686.1 coordinate 25,203, forward strand.
TAGCCTTATGTTCATTGACATTTGCTCTTCTTTTGGTTTCTCTGAAATACAACTTACTCCTCACACCTTTTTCTATCTTCTCTGTGAATAACTTCATATTGTGGCCTAGTGGTAAACACGGTAGCTTGGCATGACCGCCTATACCCAATGGCAACCTATTTATAACCCAGCACTCCAATTTGAGAGTCCTTTCTCTCTGTGATTCTTGCCTTGCATAGAAATGAAAGCCACATCACATCATTGTATTATGATTCTGGTCTACTGAGACTTAAGAATGTCTTTTAGACATCTTAGGCAGCACCCCGATTTTTACCATGGTTGCACACAGAGCAAGTGCCCTGCAATGAAGTATATCTTCTGGGTTCCCTCAATAGATTTCCATGAACAAGGAAAGATGAGTCTGGAAACAAAAGTATGTTGGGTAAAGGAGCCCACTCTCATTTTTGAAACTAAGATTTACAAATTTTGAAGCTAAAATGGTTGAAAATGATCAGTTTCAAAGATCACATTTGATGAGTCAAAAAGTATCATGAATGAAGGAAAGGGATGCTGGGCATGTCATCTATGGGAAACCCAACCCTTCTATATTTCCACCGTCCACCGTCTCTATATTTGGTGAAGTGTTGTCATGTGGGGTTGATTGTGAGATAGCATCAGTAGCAGTAAAAGGAATTTCCTGTTGAAAAGGGTCTCTAGTTTTAAAGATTAAAAAATGTTGACATCTGAATCCATTTTTTGAAATGGTGGCAAGATTACACATGGTTATATTTTCAAAGCATTTAGCACAATATTTGGCATTCAGAGTGCAACTAAAACATGCATTTACGTTCCACAATTTCTCAGTGATATTAAGGGAGAAAATGCTCACCATCTTTTCCCTCCTTTCCATCGCCATTGCCATGTAAGTGCTCATATATATTAACAGTCTGATTTCCGCTGACTCACTTTACATGATCAAAGTTTGGAAAAATATTTCAATAAGTAGAAAGGGGCACTGGGGAAAACCTGAGACATTTATCTATTTATGAGGACTGTTTCCTGATTGTTTCCAAAAAAGAATAAGGAAAGAAAGAAAAGAGAAAAGAAAGAAAGCAAAAATCCAAGCAACAACACTTCTTAGTTCTCATTAGAGGACCCACTCTTTGGAAGGTAGAGAGGTCAGAAGTTTTTTGTTATTTTTTTTCTGAAAGCCTCTCATCTGAACTTCAGAAACCTATTCACCAAGAGTCTTTCAGGAAAGCAGCAAATATTGCACTTTCTTCTGCCCAGAGGGACATTTTCTCCCTGCAGTGAGACTCTTTGTTTTATATCACATCATGCTGGCTGGGAAGATAATACTTGTGATTGCTCCTGTATTTATTTCCCCTGCAAATTGCTGCCAGGACACCCAGTACTGTGCAGTGAATCATGATTTTGTCACATCACAAATATCAGAAGCACCTAGCTGATTCCACTTAAAATGAAAAGAATGGGAGGAGGGGTGGGGTGAAAAAAGAACAAAGCCCAAATCTCCAACTAAGCATTAAATGTCTCCAAAATTCCTGCAGCTGGCATCATAGTCTCTTCCTGTAGGAAAACAGAGCTGCAGTCTGTGATGCAGCATTGACTGCTCTCCTGATTTACCTAGGTTCATTTTAAAGGAATTTCTTCTCTTGCTGTGCATGGAAGTGTGAATGACAAAGAAAACGAGAACAGCTGTCCCCATTAGCACTTTCTTCAGGCTCTGGCACTAAGCTGAGAGCCCATGCCTTAGCCACAAAAGATGCTGAGTGCATTAGGGTTCCCCCTGCTAAACTGTAAGATGATAATTACAGTATACGCAGGCTACAGTGTTAAAAGCCTTCCCAGTATACTAAGCACTTTCACATATTTTAGGCTGTGAGGGCTTTACATCTTTGTTGTATGGCAGAAAGGGCAGGGTGTTATGCCCTTTATTGTCAAATGAAAAGTGACTTAGAGAAGGGAACTGACTTGTCTAGTGTCATAAAGCAAAGACATTGTGATGCTGGAACCCTAAACAAAGGATGCAGCTTCTGAATCCGGAGGTTCCTAAATCAAGCTCTCCTGGCTTCTGTGTCAACCTAAAGGGCCAAATGATAACTTGGTCAGACAGTTCCTCCGCCCTGCTGTTTATATGGTGCTAGGGATTCTTTAAGATTTCTTTCTGCGTGTTCTTGCTCTTCTCCTCATCATCATGAATCCTTGAGGCACCATTTGAACATTTTCCTATTGACCTTCTTGCCACTACAGACATTCTCTTCTCTCTCTCCTTGTTTCTGGGCAGATGAAAGGATTTGTGTTCAATCTTGTGAGGAAGGAGTTGGGGAAATTGCTAATTGTGGCTTGGGACATTTCCCTTACTGTGTGTGGGCATGCCTTTGCAATTTGACACAGAGTGACAGGCATAGCAGGCACCAGGGTAGAGGCCACAGTCTAGCTGTAGAATGATCAAGGAGTGGGGTGGGGAATCTATCTTACTATAGCTCATCAAACGAGCTAACACTTGTAGTTGCATATTGTGGCCGTTTTGTGCTAATGTTAATTTCATGATTGAGATGTAGGGGTGATGTCTAGCCTGTTAATCTGGTGATAGCCATTGAGTAGCCAATGAGGCCTCTGTGTGGACATGGTTTTCTCCTGATACGTCTGGGAAATCTCGTGAAGATCAGAAGCTATCTTCTCAGTTGTTGAGAGTTAGTCTCAGAGACAATAAATCACGGACAAGACAAGCTGACAGCATCTGAAGTGCCGGAGAAGCCACATGCTTGGCCCTATTGGAGCCAGACCTCTGAAGCTGGAGAGGCCGCTTGGAGACTCCTGCCAGTGATGAGTTGCTTCGGCCACCACTGGGTACTGTCGATGGACCCTGAGCCCTGGAAGTGAGGAGCCATAAGAGGACCCCTGCCGGCGTCAGAACTCTGCACCCACTGACCTGTGATTTCGTGAGTCGGAGGGAGACTTTATAGAGTGGTATTGGGCCTATGGGATAATATTGGACTTATGACTTTGTACTGGACTGGATTGGGATGCTTTCTTAATGTCCTATTTCTTTTATATATAAACCTTTTCCTTATATCTGTATGCGTGTCTATGAAATTTGTCCTTCTAGTCTACTCGGACTAACACACACATATGCTCTCACTTGTTTCCTGTAATTCCCTTCATCTACCACCACACAGACAACCCTCAACATCTTCTGTTCACAGATGATGAGAAAATGGCCAAGGAGAATTAGTTCTTGCCCAATATTTGATAGAATTCTGAATGTGTGGAGTCATTTTCTCCTTTCATTTCTATTTCTTCATTAGTAAACTATGAAGATGAAACTAGGTCAATAGTTTCTCAGCCATCCCACCCCATTCTGTTGACACTGTTTTCAAATTGTATCTAGGTTCTTCATGCATAAACCAGGTAAAACCTTTGCTCTGTTGTGTGAAAGAGAGACAAAGAGGCCTTCATTCAGTCTTCTATCACTCTATGCAGATTCCTATGAATGTCCCTGAGAAGTCTATGAATTTTGAAACACAAAGATCTTCCATATATTATGAGAGACTCATAAGATCTTAGTCTTTATAGAAATTAGATGCTAAAGAGTCCTCCCACCCTTCCCTCTTACTTCTTCATCTTCATCTTCATCTTACTTCATCTTTACCAGTATATGGCTCTAAATCAGCAGTTCTTAACTTGTAGGCCATGAACCCTTTAGGCAGGGGGATCAAACAACCCTGTGAAAGCAGTCACCTAAGACTATCAGAAAATACATACTTCCAAAGGTCTTAGGAACTGAGACATGGATCCTCTATTCATCTCCAGGTGGGTCTGTTCACATGGCGTGAAGACTGTTACCCACATAACACTATGCTTCAAGGCAAAATTTCATTTATTTGTCATTAGAAATAAATATTTCATAATATAGCTATACATTGTTTTGTGATTAATCACTATGCTTTACTTATGTTCAATTTATAACAATGAAAATATACCCTGCATATGAGATGTTTACATGGTGATTCATGCAAACAGTATCCAAATTACAGGAGTAGCATTGAGAATAATTTTATGGTTGGGGTCACAACCATAAGAGGAACTGTATGAAAGGGTCACAGCATTAGGAAGGTGGAGAATCAATGCTGTAAGCCATCTCTTTCTACTCTTCTTCTGTCTCTTATAACTCTTATTTTTAGAATACTATGGTGAAGAGCTGGGGCATAAAGGGAAAAATATCTAGTATAGGACTTTACGAGGATACTGACCCTTATTTTTACATTTACCTGGGTGATCCAAATACTTTTCACTGGATGCTGACTTACAGATGGGCAATTTGAGGTCTGGCGATCTTCCATAAGATGATAGCCAAGAAAGTCATATGGGGCCTTTTTACCCTGTAGCACAGAAGTTAGTCACAATTGAAATGAACACAATGGCAGTGGATTTGGTTTGGTTGCACTTTGTTGTGAGATCTGCCTGGTCAGCATTTTGAAAGCACTAGTAGTCCCCCAGGAGAAATACTGGGTTTTTTTACACATTTAAGCAGTCTTGGAAAGCCACGGGGGGGTTACTATACGTCAATATTGACCCAATGTCAGTGGATTTGAATTATGCATCTGTCCAATATTTATTAAGCTCTGTTAAATGGTGCAATGGAGAGTGCAAAGAGATTTAAGACTATGCCCATGATCTGCATACCTGGAAGAAACAGACAAAGCATACAGATCTCAAAGTCAAGCATCAGAGAAGTTTGGCAAGGTACATAGGTGTGCTACAGACTAAGTACTAGCACAGTCCATCAGCGGAGGAGAGAAGGGCAAAGTAGTATATACACAGAGAGGAAATTTCTTCTGAATCAGAGGTGAGATTGTTTTGTGTCAACTTGAATGTACTTGTAAAATTATATGAATGGAGTTCAATGTCTCTATCAAGTCACAGCCTGATGATGGCTTTGTTGCGGTGTGGTCTACTTGATAGCTGTAAAATGATCTTTCATAGAACTCACTTTTATCTTCCTCTTTCTGCTGACTGGATTCCTGTGTCTGACTTCCTGGGACTTGTGCTGGCAGCCGCTATTTGGCCTGCTCACTCCAGGGAAGAGGTTAATGACTTGTCATGTTCTCATTAGAGAAATTCAAGACATGCTCAGAATATGGTTGATTTTCCTGGCTAAGAGCACCTCTTCCTAGTTATACCCTTATGCTGGCCTCTCGATGGTCTTTGAACTCTCAGTAAAAGACCATCTTAGGGTTCATCTTGTTCCAACCATGCAATGACACTCTTAATGCTGCTGATGTAGACTCAAAGGACATTATTTGACCATAAACCTCAACCCAAAGACACTCAGTTCTAGTGCTGTTGGTCAGCAAAACCTACTTTCCCAGTGAAGCGCCTGGAGATCCCACTCTGCAAGGGAGCCTCCTACGTGCAGGTGCTCATAATTGCTCACTCTGTGGCTGGGACACTTATCTTTGCCTTGTACTCTAGCTTTTTATTCTGTCACACCTCTACCATTCTACTGATTTCATAGCCATACTACTAATGGCTTGCCTCTTTCTTCTTGATGGTAGTCAGATCCTTCATCCTTTTTCTGAGATGACTTTTAGACCCAGGAGGATGGCTGACCTGACTTCTCCCTACATTAGAATCCCATCAACCCAGTGTGCACAGTTTCACTCAGTCATTCTGTGGCAATTGTTAAGACTATGGCTAGAAGAGCCATGCCAAGTAATTCAATGCACCACAAATATGGAAGTTATCAGAATCCTGAACTTTTAGAAGACCTAAGCTTATGATAATATCTGAACAATGACTTATAGCTTCAATAACTTCAATTTACTTATAGTACTAGTAAAAAAAACATTAAACATGCTCTGGACTGCCAAAAAAAGAAACAAATCTGTCTCAGAAGAAGTACAGCCAGGATTTGGCTGAGAAGCAAGGATGGTGAGATTTTCCTCATTTACTTTGGACATGTAGTCAGGAGAGACAGATGCCTGGAAAAGAACATCGTCTTTGATAAAGTAGAAGGGCAGCACAGAAGAGAAAGACCGTCAACAAGATGGATTTTCAAAGTGGCGGCAACATTGGACTCAAATATAACAACAGTGGTTAGGATGACTCAGGACCAAACAGTATTTCACTTCTTTGTGCACAATGTTACTACGTTTAATATATGGACTGATGTGGCGGTACCTAAAAACAACAACAGCAGTATTGAGTTCTAAAGAGTCTGCTTGAGTGTCCAAACTCATCGACTATGTCTGTTTCTTATTCGTAGTCATCTCCACATATTACCTGGATTGATCATCTTTGTTAATCGACCTCACTGAGTACTATCAAACCTTTCACACAGACACCTCCATCACTTATCTCCTAAGAAACATTCCCTTTCCTGGACAAAGGGCCACAAGTAGAACTTCATAGGACCAAACCCCGAGGGCATTTTAATTAACTCAGTAGCATCTTGAAAAGGAATTTGCAGGTGGAGAAGAGTTAATATTGGAATCACTTGGCATGTGCACAGAAAGCAAACTGAAAGCACAGCTAACTCCCTGTGAAGTCTCCACATGAATCTGCAATCCACTTTGAGTCTTAAAGTAGTCTTTCTTAGCAGTAGTTTTTCTTTCCCATGCTTAACCTTTGGCTATCCTTTAAAATACACTCTAAGGGAAATATGTTTCTCTATGGTCGAGGGGATGCAGAATGTGGACAGCTTCTTCCCAGAGTCTTGCTGCATTGCATCTTTGAAATATATCCTTCACCATGGCCCCTAGGAAAAGACATGCTTGAGAACACAGTTTTCATAGCATGTACCCAGAGAGAATTTCCTGCGATTGTCTTGTGACCAGTCTGTAATTATCAGAAAAGCATGTTGGTTAGTGAATATGTCTTCTGTTAATTACATAAACCTCAACATGTTATTTCAACCATCACTTTAAAGAACCACACTTTTGTTAAGCCAAATTTAATTTTTACAAATTACTTGTAAGCCAGTCAGCATATTATGTGATTAGTTCTTAGTTTAATACTCTAAATATTTCCTGAATATCTGTTACACCTCTGAGAACATAGTTCATGCTGTGGTCTCTACCTACCTCCAATTTAAATCATTTCTGCCTTCGATAAAACTCTGAGATTTATTCCACAACAGAGTATGTGGAACTACTCTGACAAAAATAATTTAGTGCAATTGCAATGATAAGGTCAGCTAAAAAGTCTGATGGAATTACAAGTTAGTCATCCACATGTTCAATTAATTACCTGGAGTTGTAGTTTGTGGGTCTCTCTGTTCACTGAACTCCAGCTTCATTAGCAACACCTGTAGATATAATGCTTATTTCATTTGCTATTTTCAGATTTGGCTGAGTCTTCACTTCTGAAACTACCTTTAGTTATGGAGAAGACTTGAAAGGCTATTCTCATTATGAGAAAATTTGGAGGATATTTGATTAAAGGGAGTAAAACACAACATTAATAATGTTGTATTAATGGTTTGCTGATTACATTGATTCTTCTTGGGACTTCTGCATGTGAGAGTGGAGGGGTGGGGTAGGAGAGAATTTCTCAATTCCAGCACTGCTGATCATTTGGGTCACTATGGCAGCTGTATTGTGTATTATAGGATGTCCACCAGCCTCCCGTTTCATTTCCCTCTATTCCTCTTAAGGGAATGATATTAAAAATGTCTCTAGATATTGCTAGATTTTCCAGGATGCCCAATGTTTCTTCTGAAAAAAGGTTGCATGTGTCAGATTGTGACTGTGAGGCTGGGATTTGTTTATTTAGGTTTAAAACTACGCAGTCTGGGGCTGTGGCCCTGGACACATTGCTTAAATGCAAATCAATATTGTCTTAAATCAAGTGAAATGTTAAGTTAATTTGTATATGCTACATGGTAAGATATTTTAAAATTAACTCTTTTGAATATTATTGGTATTTTCCAGATGATTTACATCTCACAGATTTATTTGTACAAAGACAAGCACAAGCAGTCATAAAATAAATGGGGAACTGATCGCAATGGTCAGCACACTCCCACACACCCAGGGGGAGAAAACAACAGAAACTGTAGGGGAAGGGAAATAGTAATCTATGTAAGATATGAAAATAATAATAATTTATAATTTATCGAGGAGTCATGAGAGTGGGAGAGAGGGAGGGAAGGAAAAGTGAAGAACTGAAACATAGGGATTAATAGAAAATGAATACTTAGAAAATAATGATGACAACATATGTATAAATATACTTGATACAATTGATGAATGGAATGGTACAAGAGCTATAAGAGCCCCCATTACAATTATCTGTTAATATTGAAAAAGAACTAAAATGAATGTCAGAGAGACTCTGAAACTTAATTTTGAATGTAAAACAGTATTACAATGAAAAACAAAACCATTAATCAAAATAATAATAAATAAAAATAAATAAACTAAGACAACAATAGATCAAGCAGTTGTTCTTCTGAAAGCACATTGATGCTTAATGTCCTTTTATGCTGGGGAAGGGAAAGCTCCAAATTAGGATCATAGATGGAGGTCCAAATTCTATTTTTATTGCCTATTAATCTGGCTGTGAACTACCTTATCTCTGAACTTTAGCATCATCCTTTATGAAATATCATATCATACAGAACTATATGGACATTCTACGAATCAAAACCATCCAGTATGAGCTTCAAAAGTCAAGCATAACTCCAGCTTACTTTCTCTCCCTCATTTCTTTTCTTCTCTTTTTTCCTCTTCTTTTCCTTGACCTGCTATGCTTCACTATCCCAGCCTCACAATCATAAACTCTATTCTCATTGGCTCTGATTCTCAGCATACAGTGATTTTCAACCATCTAAAGGATATGTTATGTGAAAGATGAAATTTCCTACTCCCTTAAAAAGCCAAGTCTTAGAAACCCACAGGGGGTGGTTGTTGCCTGTCCATTGGGGTAACCATAATTCAGAATTGACTTGATAGCAGTGAATTTCATTTGGTCTTTGTTAAGATGACTGGGTCCATTCTCAAGATGTTTTGATTCAGGACATCTGGGGTCGAGTTTTGAATTCTGCAGCTCTAGCATATTTCTTGATGGTGCTGAGACTGATGCATTAAGAATTAATGTCTTAACAGAGACTTCTGTGCTCCAAAGCAGTGGTTGTTACATTTAAGATTATGTCAAAATTACCTAGAGAGCTTTTTATGACACATTAACTGGGCCTCAGGGTTTCTGATTTAATATATCCATATATTGAGAACCACTGTTTAGGAAAAATTTTCAATTTGGCTTGAACATTTGAATCACCTAGTGAGTTAAAAAATAAATCCTAATGTCAAGGTCACAACTCAAATGAATTGAATCAGCAGCTCCAAGTCTATACTTAAAGCTTGTTAGGTGATTTGAATATATTGCCATGGTTTGGATGTCATTCAAAGCAGGAACAGGAATTCACAAAATCAGAGAAAGCTAGGAGTGAGCTGGAAGATACTCAGTATCTCTGACCCCAAACTCAAATTCAGAGCTTCAAGCACCAATGTGATCATCATAAATGTAGTCCTGCCTATTTAGGATTAGCAATTTAATGTACAATCTCACTGGCCCGCGGCTCGGAAGGATCAGTCATTTTTACATAGGAAATTTGGAGAATCCCTGAGCACTACAGACTAAAATGAGAAATGACTTTCTGGAAAAGGATATTAGGAAAGTCAAGAATGGAAAGCTTCCAACACTTTTTCCACCACAATAACATGGAAAAACAATCCGGGACTGTTGAAACAATTTCTGTTCCATGTTTCCAGAAGTCAGTAGCTAATCACAGTGAAGTACCCACTAAATGAACAAAACAGAAAGTAAAAAAAGTAACAAGGTTTGACTGCCTTTTAATTTGTGATTGCCCCACCTACTCCTGCTAGGTGAATGTCTAGAAGGGGGAAAACCCTCTGTGTTCCCAAAGTGGGATTCTGGTACTGGCACAATTATCTCATTCACAAACTATTGTATTAGTCAGTTCTCATCTGTTTGGAGCAACTGGAAAGACTGACACAACACTCTGGTTTGTGTTTCAACCCTAGTTGGAACCTATTTCAGGTGGAAAATCAGTGAACCTATTTCAGGTGGAAAATTGGAAGCATTGTGATATGAAGGGGAAACCAGCCAAGCACAAACAGCTGCCTGGGGGAAAGCACTGTTGAGATGAGTGATGAACTGACTTGATTCTGGAAGTCGGGAGGGAGTTTCAAATCTCCAAAGAGCATTCTGCATCCTTGTAGAATGGTGGTTCTCAACCTTCCTAATGTTGTGATCCTTTATTAGTTCCTCATGTGGTATCTCCCCAACCATAAAATTATTTCCTTGCTACCTCATAACTGTAATTTTAATACCGTTATGAATCAGGCGGCCCCTGTGAAAGGGTGTTCGACCCCCAAAGGGGTTGTGACCCACAGGTTGAGAACTGCTACTGCAGAGGAATCTGGAGATATTCGTTGACTTATTGGTAGGTCATCCAGAAGCATAGTAGGTTATGCATGGAGCCGCCAATGACAACATCACAGCTCAAACCCACCAGCTGCTCCAAGAGAGAAAAATGAGACTGTCTATTTCAGTGGGGATGGAAAAGCTTAAAAACCCACAGGGGCAGTTTGAGTCTGTTTTATTGGATCACTATGAATTGACTCAAAAGCAGTGCAATTTGTTTATCCATCCATTCATTTATTATTGTGGATTGGTTTAATGATTGGAACAATTTTCCTCAAAGAGAAAATTATTCTTTTTCATGATCAGACCAATTTTCCTCAGACATAGCGTGCTTGCCTTCTTTCCCTCTTTGAGAACATTCCTTGGGATACATTGTGGACAGAATCCAGAGACAGGCTGAGTATCCTTGAGTTAGAATGCAGTGGGTATCAGGGACTTGGGTTAAAGAGGGAAATTAAGGAAGTTATCACATTATTGAACTAAATGAACAAGAGCACCATACTAGGTTAAGCCCAACTCATTTGACTATGCCAATCAAACTACTAGGATAATAATAAGTCTAAAACTTTTTGGAGATAAGGTGAGAGTTCATAAAGACCGAGAAAGTTAGCTATTTAACACTGTTTGGTTATAGTGAACAAGTTCTCCTGATTATGGCCTAAGGGTGCTAAGTTACGGTAATCACCCCAAGGTGCTTATTGCATCTGCTGCAGTGAGAATAACAGAAATCTCCCTTCGCCTGTAATTGTAGCATGTTCATTAATTTCTTTAACAGGTAATCTATTCTGTCAATACTCAACCACTTTCTCAAGAAATGTGGAACAAGTCCATCTAAAAGGGTATCTCAGGTGGGCCATAGAGAATCACAATCGAAATCACCCCATCCAACAGGGCCCATCACGTCCCAGAATAAACTGGAATAAAATAGATATTTCATGTCTCTCCTATGCCATTTTGGGATCCCTGTATAGATGAAATTCTCCATGAACTTTACCCTTCTCAATTCTTGCCTTTTATTGTTATATCCGTATACAACCATCCATGGCATTGCCTGATTTCTCAGATGTTTTCCTAGAAAATTCGTATACAAATAGGTTGTCTGTTGAAAGAGTCAATACACCTTTATTTTCTCTTTTGCTCCCAGTACCCATTTCATAAGTCAACGTGGTTTGGGTTTAAGAGAGGCTTTAATATTTGTGCATCTAATTCAGTTATTTTTACTGCCCTTTCTCTGGTCTTCTTTTGTTAGTCCAGTAGCTTGGCTGACCAATTCTCTGGTCCTTAGATGGCTGATACAACCGCCCTTGGAAACCAAGGAAGCTATAGCTTCTTCTAATAGTCTTGTTGCTTTTAGAATTGGTTGAAATGATTACCTGCGATTAAATATCCCCATGGATTCACTTCTTGCATGTAGAATTTTAGGAATCAACTTTTCTTTATCTTATCTCACTTCCAACACAGCATTTGAAGGCTCCATGAGTCACATGCCCAGTCTCTTCACCAAATGAGTATCTAGCCGCATCCTTGGCATCCTCTGGAGAGCACGCTCTCTTAATTTTAATGACAGAAGTTTTCCAATCTTCATGTTCTGTTTTATTGTATCATCATTCTCAGCCTCTTTCTTCCTGCATTTTACTATAAGCAGCAAGGAGTAACCACAATCTTACCCACTGTTATCAAGTCAGTTCTGATTCACAGCAATCCTATAGGACAGAGTCGAACTGTCTTTTAGGCTTTCAAGACTACACAGCTCTTTGGGGGTAGAAAACCATATGTGCTCGCACAGAGCTGCTGGTAGTTTTGAACAGATCTGTGTGATTAGCATCCTGACTTGGGACCATGGTGCCTGCTGGGATCCTTGAAAAGACTTACATCTTTGCAGTTTCACTTAAAATCTCCTTATCTAAATACGAAAGATCATCACATGTAAGTTTCGCTTTCCGAGATTGTCGGATGAAGACAGAACTTCTCCACAATTATTGTGCTCCAAATATGAAGCAGACTATTTACCAGTATTTGTTATGGAAGTTAAGTTAGCTATTCTCCCTGAAATTCCCAATTACTTAAGGCCTTTGTGTTGTCTAACTAGAGCTAACTCCCCTGCTACTAGGATGCTGGCTCGCTTCCCTCCAAGTCTGTGGGCTGGATTCAAGAGCCATTGTTAATAGCCCCTAGCCTGATAGAAATGTTTATCTACCTTCACAGGTTAAGGTCTGGCCTTTCCACTCCTCTCTTCACAGAGTCACATAAACATTCAAAAGAACACTCCCTTATCACCATATAGCCCTTAAGACAGCCCTTTCCTGTGATGTTTGTCCTTGCCTGTAATTAGCGGCCTGAGTTGCCTCCGGAGGGTATATAGGGTTGGGACATAGGATAGGAGAAAAGCTTGCCTTGCTCAAGTCTGCTTCGCTCCAGCCTGCCTCCCTCCAGGCTGCCGTTCTCCTGTCTCTCTCTCCACGTGGACCATCTAGCAGGGCAGAGGGGAGCATGTATCATGAAAAGATATATATGTAACTTTTAATGCTCTTTTCTCTCTCTCTCATGATCTCTATATCGGTGTTATAATAAGTAATAATTATCACTACACAACTGCCTGTTGAACCCTTGTTGTGAGTATATCAGAAGACCATTCACCCCCTGATACAAGAGCAACTGAACGTATATCATGTAACATTACCACTGTATAGAAATATATTTCACCAGGATCCATTAGCATGATCATCCTAAAAAAAATCTCCATAAAAAATACATTTCAGATCCATATTTCTAGCCACATTTTTTCATTATAATAAAAAATTTCCTGACAGTTCTGAATTCTTTCTGAGTCACAGAATTGATCCTAATGTTCATAATTCTACCAAAAATATCATCAGAACTTTCTAGACTTTGAAGGCATTCATGTTTCTTAAAAGCTAGGTCAGAGGATGTATACTGGTACAGATGGGAACAGGGAGCACAGACAGATGAAAACATGATAGATGAAAACCTCAGTACCATAGTGAAAGTGGCAATACCAGGAGGGTGGCTGGAAGGTGGGATAGAAAGTGGGAACTGATTATAAGGATCTACATTTAACCTCCTCCCTGGGGGGTGGATAAAAGGAAAGTGGGTGAAGAGAGAAATCAGACAGTGTACAAAATGACAAAATAATAATAATTTATAAATAATCAATGGCTGATGAGGGAGCACAAGTATGGAGGGAGGGGGAATGAGCTGATGCTAGGAGCTCAAGAAGAAAACAAATGTTTTGAGAATGATGATGGCAACAAATGTACAAATGTGCTTGGCACAATGGATGGATGTATGGATTATGGTAAGCATTGTATAAGCCTCCAATAAACCTATTATTTAAAAAAGTTTCAAGACATTTCTGTTTCTTAGAACTTAACTCATTGTCCAAATACAAAATATTTGTCATATTTTTAGGTATTCATTATAGCAGTAGCCCCTATTTGGTAACAAATTCTGATTTCATTTGTTGATGTTCCAAAAGCAAACTCACTGCCATTGAATCAATTGTGACTCACAGTGATCCTATTGGACAGGGTAGAACTGCCCTGGTTTCTGAGACAATAATTCTTTACAGGAGTAGAAAACCTAGTTTTCTTTGAGGAGTGGCTGGTGATGTCAAACCAGTGACCTTAAGGTAAGCAGCCTAACACTTAACCACTATGACCCCAAGGCTTATTCATATGACTAGCAAAAAATAAAACCTCACAAGTTGTTGATTTTAAAAAAACCCACAAACATCATTTTATTGAGGTCTCATAACAATCCATACATCAATTTTATCAAGGATATTTGTACACATGCTGCCATCAGTATTTTCTAAATATTTTATTTCTATTTGAGTCCTTGGTATCAGTTCCCCCCTACTCCATGACCCCTTGATAAAGTATTATTATTTTCACATTTTACTGCTGTCTCCCTTCCCCCGTGGTTTTGTTGTTCATCCCCTGAATGTGTTTGTGTGTTTGTGTGTGTGCTAATGTGTCAATCATTGAAGTCAGTCTCCTCTACACCCCCTTCTCTCCCCACATTTCTCCTCTCCCCCAGGTATTGCTACTCCCATTCCTGTTCCTGGATGCTGTGAACTCTTCTCTCTTCTCTGTACCTGTCTGTGTACATTCTCTGGTCTAGCCCACAGTGAAAGGCAGGCCTGGGGTCATAAGAAGGCGGGAAGAGGAAACCTCAAGGAACCAGAGGAATAGTGTGTTTCATTGGTGCTATATTGTGCCTCATTGACTCGTCCTTTCTTTGTGACCCTTCTTTTAAAGGATACCTCGTTGTTTACAAAAGAGTTTTGGGTTTCTGCTCTGACCATCCACATTCTCAACAATATAGTTTTTGTTTGTTTATTTGTTTTTCATCTTCTGATGCCTGTTATTTGATTTTGTCAACACCTCATGATCATACAAGCTGGTGTGCTTCCACCAGGTGGGCTTGTCGTTTCTGTGCTGGATGAGCACTTGTTTAACTTAGAGCCTTTAAGATGCCAACACTATATCTTTTGATAGTCGGGGACCATCAGCTTTCATCACCACATTTCCTTATGCACCCATTTTGCCTTCAGCGATCGTCTTGGGAGGGTGAAGATCATAGAATGCCAGATTGTTAGAAAAAAAATGTTCTTGCATTGAGACAGGGCTTGAGTGAGGCCCAAACTTATTATCTAATAGGTGTGGAAGCTGGGAATTTGAATTCAGGCATTGACTTTGTCTCCATTCTGGTTAAGCTGAATTCAAGTCTGCTCTAAGGCAATATTGCTATTTTATTCTTCAGCTTCTGAGAGTTTCATGGTATTTTTAGCTTCGACATGAACCCTCATGTGACCTCTTTTCCTTATGTGTATGGCTGACTCTCTGTACCTGTTTTCTTTTTGTATAAGACACTACACAAAAGAGAATCATTTTCTGCTCCACCTTGCTCAGTTACATGATTGCATTAGTATAACTCAATAAAAATGCAACTTAGCAGCAGCACTGTATTCATGGGTACAGGCTTAGAACTTCAATATATTTTTTGAGAAAGAATAATTCAACTTTTAATAGTGTGCAATACTAGAAGGACAGAATGACTCTTCTCTGTAGCTTAAGACCATGAAAAGCAAAATATTAAAAGTTCATTTTGGGTTTTAATTTGACGAATTAAGTGCAATTAAAACTAAGTAACATTTACTATTAGCTTAATGGTCTATCAGTTGCACATTTATTACTTAAATAATTTTGAATTAATTATATATTATACACTTTTAGTCCACATGGTATCTTTATTTACATTACCACAGTTCAAATATTCCTCCAAAGAAAGACAAAAAGAAAAACCCCAAACTAATTAAATATTAGGTGACTTGAAAGAATCACTAAGTATCTGCAGTAAAACTGATTGAAAGAAAATTCTTTGTAACATTGCTATGCTTTTTATACTCATACCTAAACCACCATTCCGCTCTCAGACTACCTGAAAAATTGCTCATTCTTCTGATTTTCTAATTCTATTCTCACTTCTGCACCAAAGATGAAACTTTGAATTGCATAACATAATCAAGTTTTTAAACATTTTATATAACATGTCATTTTAAGTTAGTACCAACAGCAAGTAAAATGTGTTATTACACACACACACACACACACACACACACACACGATGGCCTATCGTTCCCCTTCTACCATTGTCACAAATCAGGTTGAGTAATGGAAGACTCTTTATGAAGGAGGGAAAACTGTCATCTTCCACTGGCATTTCTCCTTCAGCACATTTATGACAACACAGGAGGGGGTGGTGTTTCTGACTCCCATAGAGACAGACTCGTGGGACCTAGTAAGGAAACTATCTAACAAACACCTTCAGGTAAGGAATGACAATTGTAAAAGCTTGAGGATGACTACCTTGCCACTCTTCAGCTGCCTGACCATTTAAATAATATTCATTTAAAATCATATGTGGACTAAGGTGGTAGACAGGAGAGGTGAGAGAAAGACAAGTGTGGATTTCCGTAAGTCCATATTTCTGAGACAAAAGTAGCTAAAAGCAGCCTTTGAACCCTAGGAATTTATATCGATGAAACAATTCTGAGTCCAGGAAAAGGGTAGGAAATTTCTACTTCAGTAGGGACTATTTGTCCTAAGTTTTAACTTGCTAAACTTCATTTTTTGAAAAGTGGGAGTGACTGTTTTAGTTACTACCCTTCAGTTAGTTTGACTTATAGCAACCCTATGTACACTAGCAGAAAATACTGCCTGTTTCTGCACTATCTTCACAATTGTTCCTATGCCTCTTCCTCCCTCATTGTACCCACTATGTCACTCCATCTTGTTGAAGGTCATCCTATATTTCACTGCCTCTTAGCTTGACAAAGACTTGACATCCTTGACTCCAAGGATGTACTGCTTCCAAGACATATTTACTTGTACTTTTGGCCGTTCATGATTATGATAGGTAGGTCTATTGTTTTAACCTGGCCAATAAGAACAGGTGGGATCAAGCCAAGAGATGAATGGCTTGATATTTCCCACCTCACTCTCTCTTGCTCTTTGTCGATCAGACCAGCATGCGGCTCTCTTAGCTAGTTCTCTGCCTCAATTTGTGAGTTATCCTACTTGTGGGAAATCCAACCTGTGGATAATGTTGCTAGAGCTTGAGGTTCCTTCAATTTGCCATGCTGCTGATATATACATCTATTCAGCTTGGAACAATTGGATTCTGTTGTCTGGCTGTTGTCTGTTGGTATTTGCTGCCTGTGGTCAGACTAGCTGCCTTCCTCTACAGAAGACTCAGCTGTCTGCTTCCTTGACCTTGGACCCAACAGTCCTTATGAGTTAAAGGACTTCTGGCATATTAATATTAAGTGCTTCATGGGAGTGAGTTTAACTGAGCCCTCTGTACTCTTGTGTGGATAAATTAGTTGCTATATTCCTTCATGATATGTATATATATCCTGGTTTTGTTCTTCTAGAGAACCCTTTCTATTACAATGGTATTGAAGAAATAAGTTCAAGTTTCACTGAAAGCATTAGCAGAAAAAAACAGGTTCCAGGAATTGATGGACTGTCCATTAAAATATTTCAACCAGTTGATAAGCATTGGAAGCCCTCATTTGTCTATGCCAGAAAATTTGGAAGACAGCCACTTGACCAACTGACTGGAAGTGATTCTTATATGTACCTATCCCCAAGAAAGGGAGCAACTGCAGTGTGCTCATAATAATGTTCAAAGAGGAGTCAAAATAAGCATATGTATGTATATTTATAACTATCTCATCTATTTAGATGATTAACATTTATTTAGGAAAACTTCACCCCAAGGGAAGTCATGACTCCTGCTAGAACAAATGGAGTTGGGCTGCAGCACACCTTACCCCCATCCACACAAATAATAGGAGACCAGAGAGTTTTCAATGGTGGGAAGAAGATGAAATTAAAATTAAAGTTAATAACCAGTTAAGATATGAGTATATGGTTTCCTATTTGTAAACCATGTTTGTAGTGCAATATGTGATTCTTTCATAAATTGTTTGTGGAATTCCCATCAGGGACAAAGCTATTCTAGTACTAAAAACTATGAGATTGAAAAAAGACCTAGAAAAGTTACCTGTAGCCTTTCTTTGTTACCCAGGTTTATTGCAACAGGGAGGTCTAGGGGGAATGGTTAGGCAGAGGAATGAACACTCTTGGAGAAGATAAAAAACGAAGGCACTTTATACATGTTGGGAAACAAAGAGTGACTGCTGCCCAAAGTTGATGCATCTCTTAACTTGAATGCCTGCATATGAATGGGGATCTGAGGCTTCCTGTTTCTGTTGCTATCTTGGGAGCACTCATGACCATGGCCATAAATCTGCACATCCTCAAGATGGGATATCTTCCTTTAGGACAGCACCCAAAATATTTGCATGACTAGCAGACTGCAGCTATCTTACTGCATGTGTAGATGCTACCCTTCAGAAAGCAATTAAATTTTGTCGTGAAAATTAATAGCACACACACAGGCACACTTTTAAGTTGTGAGTACGGCCAGTAAAAATGTAGCATAATCTGTGGGGCATGATGGTAATTTCAATAGAATTGCATAAGATGGGTGTCTTGACAGTTAAGAAAGATCTTTGAGGTTCTTGGGAAAACTCACTGTCTTTCAAATACTTAGTTTCCATTTTGGTGTGTTTGTCAATCCTCTATCAGATATCACTGAGATGCCATTTTATTATTTTTTTGGAAATTTTTCCAATACTGTCTCTTTTCCCCCCTCACTTAGGCTTTTCATAATTTGCAAAAACATCATTTCCCTGTTTGTCATGTGAATTACCTATCAACATCTCTATATCTCACACTGATGATACAACAAAGATTGAAGCAATTAAAAGTAATATGAGGAGTTATGAGTAGCTTTGGGGGAAAAGGCAATTTGTTTGCACTCTGTTTAAGAACACTTTCAGAAGAGTCCGGTAATTGGTTACTTTATTTAATTCACGGGGGAGAAAAATGAGTACATTATTATTATTTCTCCTAATATTCAAAATTTACCTACATGTAACCAAGTCACACAAGAGCTAAAATATCATCGATATTTTTTATCAGCTCAATGCAGTTTGGCTTCTACAGTATTAAAACATACCTATGCCATCAGCCTTGTAGAATATAAATAATTTAGACAACAGCCTTATTTGAAACATCATCAGCGTTTTAGTTGACTTTGGTCCTTTAAAATGAGCTTTCGTGCTGGCTTGGGCTATACTTGGATACTATTTGCAAGGTTGGCAGTCAAACTCACTAGCTGCTCATGGGGAGAAAAATGATACGGTCTATTCCTATACATATTTAGTCTTAGAAACACAATGTAAGGTTGCCATAAGTTGAATTTGAGAGATGCCTTTAGATTGGTTCTTCAAAGTAAGATTTTTCTGATCTATTTAATCTGAAAATTATATGCATTTTCTATTATCTTCCCTTTCTATTTATTTCACATTACAACAAGTGTATGGGACAAAGAGGAATTGTTGTTAAGATAATTCAAGAAAAATTACTGCATCTTATAACAAAGAACATTGGGTCGAATCCATATATTTTACAAACAGAAAACATACAGCAGTATTAAGCATTGGTTGCACTCTCCCAAATGGGAAAGTTAATTTTGTTGTGATAAAAATCTTCACCAGCTACCTATGTAACTATTTATATAAGATAATGGGGAAATAGATCTATATGCATATATTTATAGGTTCAGTATTAAAGTAGCAGATGGACACTGAGTCTTATCTCAAGTACTCCCTCAATGCAAGAAAACTTTTTCAATTAAACTGACCTTCCATCATGCTCACCTTCCTTACACAATCACTGAAGAAAAAGCAGGTGCATAAGCAAATGTGGTGAAGAAAGTTGATGAGTCTTAAAACTTCAAGTTAAACAAGTGGCCATATAACTGAGGAGCAAAAAAGTCCACATGGGTGAAACACACCTGCCTATGTGATCATGAGGTGTTGATGGCATCGAATATCAGGCTTCAGGGAACTAAATATCATACCATTTGAATAAGGGGAAGTGTGAAGTGGGGACATGAAGCCCATCTCTAGGAAGTTGGACATCCCCTTACAGAAGGGTCATGGGGAAGAGATGAGTCAGTTAGGGTGCAATATATCACTGATGAAACATACAACTTTCCTCTAGTTCTTAAATGCTCGACCACCACCCCCACTACCATGATCCCAATTCTACCTTACAAATCTGGCTAGGCCAGAAGATATACACTAGTACAGATAGGAACTAGAAAAGCAGGGAATCCAGGACAGATGAATCCCTCACGACCAGTGAGAGTATCCATACTGGGAGGGTGGAGGGAAGATGGAGTTGAAAGGGGAAATTGATTGCAAGGATCTACATATAAACCCCTCTCTGGGGGATGGAAAACAGAAAAGTGAGTAAAGGAAGGCATTGGACATGCAAAAAATAATTTATACATTATCACAAGTTCATGGGGGGTGAGGGGTGAGGAGCTGATACCAAAGGCTCAAATAGAAAGCAAATGTTTTGAGAATGAGAATGGCAACAAATGTACAAATGTGCTTCATACAATGGATGTTTGTATGGATTGTGATGAGTTGTAAGAGCTCCCAGTAAAATTATTAAATAAAAGTCTTCACCAGCTTAATTCCATGATTAAGTACTAGGACTAGAAAATGGATGATTGGGACTTAGTAGAGACGGAGCAAATCATAGAAAGAGCAGAATTACAGAAATAGATTTGGGAATCCAGAGCAGACTTATAAATGGAAAGGGACATGCGGTCATTTTCCCATACCTCCCTAGAAATAGATTGAATGCCTATTATTTTTAAGACATAGGTTACCAATCTTTATATGGTATTATAGCTGAGTCATAGGTAGTAGGACTGAGACAAACGGTAATGAACTTAAAAGGAAACAGATCACCCTAACCCATAAGCTTTTCATTAGCTGATTTTTAGGAGTCTTTTACTTGGCCTTTGTATTTGGTCTTACTATGAAAGTTCCACTGGATTCCATGCAACATGACAGCAGCACACAACACCACTCACTCTAGCCTCGCCACAAAAAAGAGAACTGAACCACAGATGTTCCACCAAAGAGACGCCCAAACTAGCTGCCATCCAATGGGTTCTGACATGTATACATATATTTCTTGGGAAGGAGAGGACCCACTCTGTCTTCTGAGAGCACTCCGAGTAAAACAAACTTCCGTTTTGACCTATTGGCAACAAATCAGGACAACCATTTTCACTACCCAGAGACTCCCACTAAAGTTTAGAGAAACTTTCACATGTATGCTATTGTACCCAGCAAATTCCTTCCATGCAGTCACTATGAATGAGTAAGAGTCTACTGGATTTGCTATAACCCTTCACTCAGTCTTAGCATATGGCACCTTCCCAGTCAGGGACCTTCACCTTATTTCAGAGGTACAAGCAAATAACATTCCCACAAGGTTTACCATTATCCATCCTTTCTATTATTCTGACCTCTACAGTATGTTGAAATAGAATAACTATTTTCACATGAAATATCACCCCAACCCCCAATGGTCATAGAAGATCTGTAGTGATATTGTGCTAGAGAGGATCTCCTCTTCCTTCAGTACTCCATGTCATAGGTTTCTATAAATGAATTTAGAACATGTGTAGTAAACAGTTCCCCAGTCTTTGCAACCTGCAATCCCCAGTAGGCCACCAATTGAGTAGTCAGGCTATATATATATTTTTATTTCTGCCAGAATCATGTACACTTCCAGTTATGAAGAATCTAAGAAGGATCTTTCAATCTCTCAATTCTTCAACTGAGACTATTTTATTCTCCCGATAAGTCCTTGCCTTGGGATAATCAGATTTTAGATGTATCCTTATTGTGATTGTATGAAGCAGCAATTGCGACTGTCACCAACTATGAGAAGGCAGCACCCACTGAATGGTGAGAGTTCGGATTGGGGAGATGATAGGCAGTACATCACTGGGACACAGGCTCATTCTGCTGATGCAGAGTCTGTCACATCTGAAGTCCTAAAACTGGAAGCTTTCTGCCTTTAGCAGAACTTGGGGAGGAGTGGAGGTGTGTGAACGGGCATTATCTAATTTTTTAGTGTGTTTGGTTGAACACCTTTTCCTCTGCCAAGGGCTTTGCTAGAAAACAACTAAGACTCTCAGAGCCTGTAAACAAAAGCCCCGTGAACAGAGAAAGAGTGAAAATGAGATCCAGGAGGGCCTCGAGGCCTGGACTTGTTTAAGCTTTTGGATGACTCACCGGATTGAGAGGCCTAAAATAGGAGGCAGAGAACAGAATAAAAACTAAAGTTTGGAGGAATTTATGGAAACTTCTTTAGTTGAATGGAATTTTGACTAAATAAAGACCACAACTGACTCAGTGGCAATGGCTTTCCTTCATTGCGGACTTACTACTAACTAAACATAACTAATGAGGTAGTGTTTGACTAAGTGTTGAACTGCTAGCTCTAAGTCTAGTAGTCCAAACCCACTGGCAGTTCCTCAGGCTAAAGATGAGGCTTCCCACCTCCATAAAATTTTACATGCTCAGAAACTCTGTATTAGGTTGCTATGAATCCCAATCAACTTGATGACAATGGTTTGCTAATGCCTATTTGTGGTTGAAGTGCAGCATTTTCTTGAAATGCAAACATATCAAAGACTGTGATAGTGAAAAAGGAATGTTGCTTTATTCTGCATAGTGACAATGCCATCAACCCAAATTAAGTGACTGGTTACTAGTTAGTTAGATAGCTGAGATCCAAAGGCCACACTGGATGATTCTTTTTATTGGTTAAGAACTTGAGATGTGAATTCATCTTAGCTAGATTAAGTTCCTAGGATCTCATGGCCTGGTGGTTACACATGGCCCTGCTAACTGCAAGGTCGGCAATTTGAAAACACTAGCCACTATGCTGGAGAAAAAGGGTTCTTTCTCCTCCCACCTTCCCCCGACTTTCATGATCCCAATTCTACCTTTACAAATCGAGCTACACCAGAGCAATACACTGGTACAGAAAAGAACTACAAACATAGGGCATCCAAGACAGACGATCCCTTCAGGACCAGTGGTGAGAGCAGTGATACTGGGAGGGTGGAGGGAAGGTGGGGTAGAAAGAAGGGGGGACCATTTACAAGGATTTACATATAACCTCCTCTCTGGGGTATGGGAAGCAGGGAAGTGGAGGAAGAGAGACATTGGATGGTGTAAAATATGACAAAATAATAATAATGTATAATTTCATGAGGGAGAAGGCAGTGGGGAGTGGGAGGTGGGGGGAAGATGAATGCTGACACCAAGGGCCTAAATAGAAAGCAAATGCTTTGAGAATGATGAGGGCAACAAATGTACAAATGCACTTGGCATCCAAAGGATGCACATATGGATTGTGATAAGAGTTATATGAACCTCTAATAAAATGATTTAAAAAGAAAAAAAGAATTACAGGCATGGAACCACAGGGGCTGTGTTGCCCTATCCTGTTGGGTGCTGGAGCACTGTGAGCGGCATATATGCCGCTTCAAACACCTTTTGAACAACCATGTGATCAAACAGGAAAAATGGTGAGTTTCCCCATTCATGAAGTGGGCCTTTAAAAATAGTGGAGCCTCATGAAGTCACACTATCCCAGGAATTTTAATCTTCCCTAATTTTGCATCTGATGTTCTTTTCCAGTTTCTCACAACTCCATCGACTGATAGATACAAAATACACAGGGAGATTTCCCAAGCATCCAGAGTTAAAAATCAAGGAAGCACGTATGCCATTAATTTCCTTCATACCTTCTATTGGAGATGTGGAGAGCAATTCTCAGTGCTCGATCGGTGGTACTGTGACCCAGCTTGAGCAGGACATTGCCAATGCGGAGTTGCATCACATTTTTCTGGCATGATGGTCCATGACCAACTACTTGCCTTCGTGCAAATTGCATTTCCTGCATAGCTCCTCTAGGGATTGGAAATTCCACTCTAAGTTCTAGTTCCTAGAACTTTGCCTTTAGCCTGAGCTATACTTGTGGGCTCTCAGAGTCTCTCCAAACTTCTGTATCACCCGAGGCCCTGCTGTAAATAGACCCTTGCACAAAGTCTCACTGAAGATACATATTTATCTTCCCATATGCAGAAATTTGCATCTTTGCCTTCACCCGCTTTACATTTTTATACTTCAAATATCAATAATCATTCAAATAGCATCATCCAAAGGGTCCACAAAATGATTTTGGGGAAATACTAAAAGATATCCTTTGATTATTATGCTTGCAAATTATTTCATTTCATTTCTCTTCTGTAGAAAGACTGCTTATTAATATGTTGAAGGCTCTGAAATATCATCTTTAGAGGGATAGTGAAACCAAACAGACTTGTCAATTAAATAGATATAACTTGCAATATTCAACTTTGTTTCTGACTAGATAATGGAGAGTATTATAATGTCTAAATTAACTTATCTGAAATCATACTCCATGGAGCACCAATTTGAAAATGTTGGTCTCTTCCTGAATGATTGGTCATTCAGTCGTTTCTTAGAAATGATTCTTCTGCCCATCATTCAACCCCATATGAATCCCTTTCCTCTCTACCACTTCTCACTAATCTGTTCCTGAAATCTTTCTCACTGTCACCTACTAGAATCCCAACATGGATAAAAACCAAATCTTCCTAATTTATTAGTAACCCACATTATTCTCATTTCAAGTATTTCTCTCCTCTAGGTATGCTTTTGGGAACATGGTGGTTACCTAATCTCTTGTCAATTTGAGAATAAGGGGTAGAGTTTAACCAGTCAATCAGGTTGCAGCTTGATGACCATATCTGGAGGTGCTAAGGAGATAAATAGCTCAGTGGAGGTGAGACACACATGTATTCCTTGTCAGACATTTCTGTGGATAGGACATATGTTGCTATGATAGAACCCTAGAGCTGAATGAGTCACGTGGAGAACCCTGCCAGTTATTTTTTTTCCCCCTGCCAGTTCTAAGATGCCTACAACACCATTGGGTCCACAAGACTTCCCACCCACTGGCTTATGATCTTCCTACACTTGGTGTCATTGCACGTTTCATAAAGGTGAGGAGGAATATATAGATTGTATTGGACATATAAGAATTATGGATTTTATCTGAAATGGCCTGGAACATTTTCTCAATATTTAATTGCTCTTGTATATAAAGCTATTTCTTCTACACATAAGAGTATCTATGAATTTGTTTCTCTTGTCTCCCCAGACTGACATAGGGAGGAAGAAAGAGACTTGTTTCAGTATTATTTCAGTCCTTGAAATTACTCAACTTATGACATCAACAGCAACAACAAAAACAACAACAAAATCAAAACAAAACAAAGTAAAACCCCCTACACCCACTGCTTTTTTTTGTTTTTTGTTTTGGGGGGGGGAATCACTGCCCTCTAGTGATGGGAGTAGGAGGCCCAGCCTTTGATCCTGTGAACACCCACTGCTTTTGAGTTAATTGAAACTTGTAACAACCCTAGAGGTCAGACTAGAACTGCTTCTGAGGTCTCTAAGACTTTCAAACATTATGGAAACAGTCTGCCTCACCTTTTTTTTTTCCCTGCAGAGTGACTGTAGGTTCAAACCTCTGACATATCCGTTAACCACACAGTACTTAACGCACTGTACCACCAACTTTACTCACCACTCTCACTCAAGAATAGAGGGCCCTTTCAATCTAGTACAAAATATTTGTTCTGTGTATTGCTTTGAAAAATGTTTTCAACCTGACAATTAAAAGCACATTGTTTAAATTAGAAGATGGCTATCATTTATCCATGTCTGGTCAACAGTTTATATCAAGCCCTTGATTTGTATGTGTATTGTTACATTACATGTCAATAAGATAACTTCTCTGTCTTACAGTCAATAGTGAGCATTCGTCATTTCACAATTCTGAGTGACTCTTTACAGACACAGACTTGTAACTCAGTCACAGCTTGTATCTTGACACCTCTCAACCCTAGATACATTCCCCCTTAGACACTAATATCTGGTTAAGCTGCTGCTTTTTCAAAGTTATGAGAGTCCTTTTTTTGGGAAGTAACACTGCTGAGCAGCAAAACAATTCACTGGTGCCACACTTCTCTTTACATAAGAGATTGTGGTTGTTTGTCTCTAGGTTCTTATTACTTTACTTCTGCCATCTTCTTTCTGAGTATACCTTTGACCTATTTTTCTTCTGCTTCATCAAATGAGATTCTATAATGTGGGGAGTGAATTAGAACACACCTATACATGGAATTTTCCAATGTTCCACTTGGAAAACATATTATCTTTTCATTCCACTTATTTAAGAACATTTTGAAACTTCTCTGGTAAGAATTAGGCATTAACAGACTTCCATTTCCATCTGTGCATCAAACATCTAGCCAATGATTAAAATGTATAAGTTTATTAAGTGACTAGATGATTACTATATCTAATTGATTGAAAAATAAATGATTGCAAACTTTAAAATCCTTTCAGTATAACTATGTCATATCCCTTAATTTTCTCATCAAATGGGGACAATATCACCCACTAAGAATTGTTGAAAGGACTGAGCTGTGGCAGATATTCAATATATTCAATATACCTTGAAGGAAAGAAAGGAGAGGGATTGACCATGATGCTCTGGGGTAGTTCACCAAACCAACTCACCTTCTTTCCATCCAGGAAATTTGGACTCATTGCACCTTTGTAGCACAGTAAGTACCAAATGTGAATGGGCTGATGGCATGGCCTGGAGTAAGGCCAGAATGGAGGGACTTGGGGGTAAGCAGTAAAATGAACTTCCACCTGGCCACGTGGAGAGGTACATCTAAATTAATTTCTCACACTCCCAGCTGGGATGAATCGCCTGCTGCTCATCAGATATACATGAGAAGATTAGGGAACAAAGGTAGGATGAGAAGCAGGCTTGAAGAGGAGACAATGAGGAATGAGGAAGTCCTAAGGGGAAAAGAGGGTAAGCCAACCTCTTAGTCCTCCTTCTGTAAACAGTGCAAAAGAAAGTCAACACAATAAGAAAGAATGAAACATACAGGGAGAAATGCGATGAGCAAGAATAGAAGCACTGGCTATGGAGAGATGAGCAAGAACTTCAGGTCATTCAGAGGCATATCCCAGTGATATTACTTATAAAGACCCCCAGTGACAGAGGAGAGCTTCCTGAACAGATCTGAAGCTATAACCTTGGCAAACAGAGCCCCAGAGGCACAGGGGACAAAGTGGTGAGCCATCAGCATTGAGGACAGTGATTCGAACTCAACTCTTTGGGGAAAAATGAGGCTGTCTGCTCATAAAGATTTATAGTCTCAGAAACCCTATGGGGACCTTTCTGTATGTTCCATGGGGTTGCAATGAATTGTGATCAATTCTACAGCAGGGGTTTCAGTTTTTGTAATTTTTTACAGAAGCTGATTATCAGATCCCCTTCTAGCAGAGTGGTTGGGGGATTCAAACCACCAAATATTGGGTTAGCATCTAATGCTTACCCATGTGCACAACCAGAATTCCTTTACTTGTTTAAATCTATTGCTTTATTAATAAAAGAAGACAGCATAACTCTGTGTGATTTGAGAACTGGATTCTTAATGAATATAATAATAATAATAATAATAATAATAATAATAATAATAATTGACACTGCTATGCTGACTAAGAGCTGGTGACCTAAAGCAACAGAGACCATGTCACAAACTCCACATTAGAGAGCAAAAGAAAAATTTGGTTGAATATTTCAGCAGGGGGAGCTTCCCAACCACATAGGCTGTCTGCATGGAGTCCCATTGGAAATTAGAATACATACAGAGTAAATCTACTTTTTACTTTGTGACTCACATAGAGTGTGTAATATCTCAGATTTTCATATAATCATATGATACAGTCATTGAATATTAGCAAGTGGAGAAAATAATAACTTTCCTTAAGTCTTAAGACAGTCTGAGGACATCTCTTTTAACTAACCAGAGAACAGGAATTAGCATGTTGGCCACTCAAGAGGAATAAAATAATACATTTATGATGTCAAGGCCATCTTCTCCAAAGTCTTAATGATTCTCAGGATTACCTGGCTCTTCCAGGAGACATCTCATTCTGAGCAAGCTATTAAAATTTCAAAGAGATTGAGATGGGGAACAGTGACACAGAGGTGCCATAAACTGGGCTCCTTACAGTAAAGGAAAGTTAGGCTCACTACAATAAGTAACTTGGGTTACACGGGTCTAGTCACTGATGCAGAATGGTAGGAGTATTGGACATTCATTGAGCCTTTACTTTGTGCAAGACCAAACACTCTGTCATGATGAGATCAGCATTGAATCCTTGCAACAGCAAGAGAAGTTCCTATCATTATCCTCATTTAAAGATGGGTAAACTTAAAAGATTTCCCAGATCTCATAGTCATTAAGTAGTAAAACTTGAATTTAAATTTAGTCTGTCTGACAGATAAGTAAATATTCTTCACTGCAAAGATGATATTGTATAATTTATTATGAAGCATGTGTGAGGATGAATTAAGGGCAATGGAATTTGGGCTTAAAAAATAACAGGGGGCTGAGCCCTGGTGACCTAAGTGGTTGAGTGCGGAACTGCAACCTGCCGGCTTGGCTGTTCAAATCCAGCGGCAGATCTCAGGAGCAGCGCTGGGTAGCGCCTACGACCACCAGAGGCAGTGATGCCAAAAACGAAAACCAAAACAGAGAAGGAGTTAAGATTTGATAATTGATGGGTCTCTAGCAACACCCAGAGATCCATGCCGGCAGAGTCAGCACTTTGATTGCACACCATCGATGGCATTCTACAAACAAAGCATTGCCACAGCGTGACCCCGACACACATAAACCCCACATTTACACAGTTTCTAACTTAATTGGGTCTTCTTGATTGCAGTCTTCAGGGAAGCATATTTCTAGGCCTGTTTTTTATGGAAGGGGATGAAAAAAACCCTGTTTCCGTGCCTAGGTGGAAGAACATAGCCAAAGTGGTTCTCTGCAAGCATGACTTCTATTTTTGGACTCTCATGTTCACCTCTTTTTCGAGAGTGTCGATGGAGAATGTCACCCATGGCTAAGCCATGAGAGGTGTGCCCCAAGCATGAAGGTGAGCATGAAGGCAAGAACGCAGGAAGGCCAGAGACTTCGAGGATGAAGTAAGTTCTTACACTTTAAAATGGAAATTCTAGGGTCACAAATGTGTACTTCTAGAAAGGTGACATCTTGGAAGTCAATTTTGATAACACCAGAATAAAGAATCCTTTTTTGAGTGGGGCATCACTGCCCTCTGGTGGGAGTGGGAGGTCCCTCCTTGCTCCTGGAGAGCTGCTGCTGGATTTGAACCACCAAGCCAGTGGGCTGCAGTCCCGCACCCAACCACTACGCCACAGGGGCTCAACCTAGAATAAAGAATCTTACAAAGAAAATTTAAAGTTCCAATGTGCAATTTTAGGAATGTTTATTTTCTTGAAAACAGAGGCAACATTGCCATTAGCAGGCAGGAAGTGAAATAATATTTATAAGATGATTTGTCTGACACTTTCTTACTGGCAGTTCTTTAGCAATTATTAGCTGCCTGCATCAATACCTTCCTCTCGTAGCAAGGTTGCAGGAAGATTTGTGCAATCATAAACACAATCAATTTTGGAGCATTTTCTTGGACTCATTGTTATTAATTCCCCATTTTCTTCCAACCCACTGTGACATATTCAAAAAAAACCATTAATGCAGTTACTGTCCCCATAGGTTTACTTATCCTGTATCTCATATTAAAAAAAAGAGGCATTTCCACTCCTGTGGGGTGGTCACGGTTGGGAGAAACTTGCACAAACGAACCTAAAAGCTTTATTAACACATTAAAGACCAGATATTTTGTAACCAATTTACCCAAGTGCTTCAACTGTTAGTTTTTTTGCATTAAACCACAAATGGATAATGTTTGCATTAAACCATAAACACGAGTAAACTCGGGATTCATTCACAATTTTTTTAAAGATGGCTTGCTGTGTTCACTTATATTCTGACCAATTTAAAACTGGATTACACAAATAAGTCATGAGTTTGAACTAATTATGGTTCATACAGGCCTACTTATAACTACAAAAACCACTTAAATCAAATAGACCATATAAACATATTTTTTTTCAGTTCAAACGCTCAATAACTAAAAATGCTGATGAACTTAGATCTTTTAGGTCATTTTGACACTTCTTTTCCAAAGACATGGAAATATAGACACGTGAGGAGCAAAATACCAATCACAAAGGTAAGGAATTTGAAGAATCAGAGGAGGATCCAATTGCAAACTTTTGGGTCTAAATTAATTCAGAAGTATAATTAAATTATAACCAAATATTAATATTTATAACACAAATAGCTTAAACTTGAAGTTACTGATGCATTCAAAGGAAAGATTGAATGCAATATTAGGATATTAAAATAGAATTTTTTCCTGTGAATAATAGCGTTCACTTTTGATCAGAAGAGGTATAGAGATGAGGTTTGGGTGCAGTGTGAGGTGGGTCTTTGGAACACTGGAGGACTCCCAGCTTCAGCATTTCCCCTTCCACACGTTCTGGGTCTGAGTCTTCCTTTCTTTGTGAGACTTTATTCCCGGCACAACCCGAACCCCTGCAGGCACTGCATTCACCATCCTGATGCCTGATCTGCCTGCCCTTCAGGCCTGCTGCGTCACCCAAATGCATCATTTCTGCCAGATGGTGCCATAAGGGAGGGCACAGGACACAGCTTGCCCATGCATCCTTTCTGTCACTCTTGGGTGGATGCTCAGGGCACCATTCAGCTCATATGAGGTGTCTATAAACTCACACACACACAGCTTCCAGAGCCCCTCTCCAAGGTCTCTTTCTCTCTTTCCTGCCTTTTGACTCTATGGCCATTTTAGAGCTGCTGGACCTCCAGTCACTTAGAAACTGGGAATCAGAATAAGGAAGGTGGTCCATTGGACACGCTGTCCCTTTCCCCCAAGCCCGCACTGGCAGGTGGAAGCAGTGGTCTGGAAAAGCACCATCCAGAGGCTGCCATCCCTGCTCTCTCACTAACACATACAATCGTTGCCTAGTAGGGTTGTTATTGCTGTTGTAAATGCAAGATGCCAGGTAATGAGACTGTCAGTAAATGAAGGGTGGGTGTATTTGAATACTCGGTAACACCCACACGTACCGCATTGCGACTATTAAACACAGAGTCACCCTGTGTCAGTGAATAGAGTAGTGGACATACCTGGAGCTACAAAGCCCAGCTTCGGATTCTTACAGCAGTAAATAGTAGCGCCAAATCTAAATCTTCCCAGGATTCACTAAGTGGTGCAGCAAGAGCATGATTCGCCAGTGAACACGGTGTCTCAAATAATGTGAAGAATGCCTGGAGCTAGCACACCTGCCACGGAATGCGGTACAGGTTCTAACCAAACTTGGGAAGGCCTCCAACCTGCTGCACTGAGCCATTATGACTCTGAGCAGCCTCTGGGGCAGAGTTGAAGTGCTTCGCAGGGTGTCTGAGACTGTCCATCCTCAGGAGCAGACGGACACATCCATCTCCAGTGCCCACCGCCAGGCTTTCCATTAGCAGCCCAATGTCAAACCCACCGTGACACCACGGATCCCTGCAAACACACCAGGTATCAGTAGGCACTATATCTCACACACATAGATTATGAAAATCATAGAAAATATCAGACATATCTGCACATATTTAGCTTAGCTAATTAGCTAAACCAGTGGCGTGTCTGCACGTGTATCCTCAAAGACAGTAGCTTGCACACCATGCACTAGTGTACAGAATGGTAACACACAGCATGTCCCCCTGTGCATGATTTCCCACCCAGACCACTGGAGACATGAGCACACACATTAAGGGTGATTAATAAAATATCACAAAAAATGGACAACTCTAAGTAATGCTTTGGATACATATATATCTCTAAGAAAATAGTGCTCACATTACTGAACACAATATATCACACACCTATAACTGCACTCAGACACAGCCCACAGACCCTTAAACATAGTGTCTCTCAGAGACATCAACATCCATAATATTTATAACATCCATACTGTCCCAGGGGCCACGACACTGAGTGGACCATGGAACCTGGCACAGAGGAAGAGTGCTGGGAGAGGAATGGTGGGTGTCAGAACAGATAAAGTAAAAAAAAAAAAAAGATGTTGGGTGTAGGCATGTCTTGCCCTGCTCCTTGGCAATAGGAAGGCCAGAGGAGGGCAGATGTGGCCCTTTGCTATTTCTGCACTCCCTCATATCTATTATATCACTAAACACAGAAGCACACATAACACGAGATTATAGGCAGACAATCTCATGGAAGTGTCAGTAACTATGTTAGCACACACAGGCCTAAAACATCCTAAACATGAAATGTATCAGAAAGCACTAAACACAACCATATTTATCAAACATTGTCTAACACATACATTAGTGCACAGAATACCACATATTTCATGGACTTTTAAGCAAATTAAGATAGACAATACCACATAATATATTCCCTCATACTGTGTTAGTCCAGGTAGACTAGAGAAACAAATCCATAGACACGTGTATGGATATAAGGGAACAGTTTACACATAAGAGGAATAGGACATTAAAAAAGCATCCCAGCTGAGCCCTGGTGGCATAGTGGTTGTGCGCGGGACTGCAACCCACTGGGTTGGAGGTTCAATTCCAGCTCACAGGAGCAAAGGCTGGACCCCCTACTCCCACCACCAGAGGGCAGTGATGCCTAAAATTTTTTTTTAATTAAAAAAAAAAAGAAAGCATACTAACCCAATTCAGTACAAAGTCACAAGTCTGATATTAGCTCACATGCCCAATACCAGTCTATAATGTCTCCTTCCGACTCACGAAGTCATAGGCCAGTGCGTGCAGAATCCCGGCGCTGGCAGGTGTCCCCTCATGGTTCCTTGTTTCCATGGTTCAGGGTCCATCAACAACATCTAGTGGTGGTAGAAGCAACTCAGTGCTGGCAGGGGTCTCCAGGTGGCCTCTCCAACTTCAGAGGTCTCATTCCATAAGGGCAAGGCTGTGTGGCTTCTCCTCCGGCTCCTTGGACGCTGCATCTTGTCTTCTCTGTAGTTTGTTGTCTCTGAGACTACCTCCCAACAACTCAGGAGATAGCTTCTCGTCTCCATGAGGGAAATATCATGAGATTTGCCAGAAGTCTCAGGAGAAAGCCATGCCCACATAGAGGCCTCATTGGCTACTCAGTGGCTATCTCCAGATTAACAGGCTAGACTTCACCCCTACATCTTAATCATGAAATTAACAAAAAGCCTATATGACTGCCACACATACCCTCCTCTGGAATACAAGTCACCACACAAGAATTGCTTCCTATACATATGGGTATAGTGCTAAGACATTTGATCAAAGCCTCACACTAGTAAATTTTGATGTCACGTGTCAATCAAAGAAGTTTAAAAATGTTTTCTGCATGTATCAGTAGATACAGCATTAGATGCCTAACAATAGCAGTATTCAAGAGAAAAGGGCATAAGGGCCTTGTGTGACCTCTGCTGACTCCCCTAGGGGAAAGGAGATTCTGTCTCCATGTCTGCCCAGTATGGCTCTTGTGGGACAAGGATCTGGTGGGCCTTCATCCTAGATTCTCTGTCCTCCCATTGGGACAGCAGTCATCCCTCTGACAACACTGTCCTTCTCTGCTGAGCGCCAAGCTCATGGAGGTCGTTAGCACTCTCAGACACGTGCACGGGAATACAGTTTCTCAGGGATGTGACAGGATTTCAAATGACTGGGACACAGTTCTCCTCTCCCAAGTACCACTTCTCAGCCACCCCTGCAGGCACCTTTCTCTCTGCTCCTAGACTCTCCAGTCCCACGGTCTCTTACCCTTTGTGGTACTCAGGCTCGGGTTAGAAAACCCTTCTCTCCTTGCCATAGAGACCCCCTGTAGGTTTCCATAGAATGTAACTGTACAGGAGTAGAAAGGCCAAGTTTCATCCTGAGAAGTTGCTGCTCATTTTGAACGGCCAACCATTCAGCTCGCAGCCCAGTGCATAACCACTACCCCACCAGCACTCCATGAAGCTCCTTTGGTTCTGGTCAATGTCCAAAGGACACCCCATTCTGGAAGTCATCCTCCTGCTCTGAGACCCTTGGCTTGAGTCCCTTGGTGGATGTGGAACCCCCTACCCATCCCACCCCCGTCCCCTGCCCCAAGTTCTCTCTTCACCTTGGAGCATCTCCCCTGCTGTCTGCCATGGCCTTGGTGTTGTGTGCTCCAGAGACTCTGCTCCCTCTGCCACGTCAGGCAAGGATTCTGCATGCAATCCAATGGTGCCTCTTCTTTATTGATGCTTCTGAGAGTCCTCCTTTTATGCTTCTGCCAGGACTCACTTTAATACCTAGGAGTATCACACTGACCAACCCTACAGTTGGAATCCTTCACACCTTGTTTACCAGATCCTTAGCACACCATCACGGTATCACATACAGGTAACTAC
Source organism: Nesogale talazaci (assembly GCA_004026705.1). Lineage (NCBI taxonomy): Eukaryota > Metazoa > Chordata > Mammalia > Afrosoricida > Tenrecidae > Nesogale > Nesogale talazaci. The sequence continues at coordinate 59,645 of PVJH01012686.1, forward strand.
TATCCCCCATCTGTGTGTAAATAAGGATAGAATCAAATGTCTCACACACATCACTAAACAGAATGGCCACAGTTCCAGTACCACTAAACACAGCGTCCCACACATGGTCCTCAACATTGCCTGTTGCTAAATATTGTATACCTACCATATACACTATATTGAGCACATTAAAGCCCCTCCAGATACTTCTAGCTGTGACCACACGACCCAAGAGAACTGCCCCTGTGGGTTTTCAAGACCATAATGGTTTATGGGAGTTTAAAGTCTCATGTTTCTCACATCGGGGTTGGGGTTAGTGGTTTTGTACTTCAGAGCTTGTAGCTAGTGCCAGAAAAGAAACCATCTCCATGTGTCCCTAAGGACAATAGAAGAAACACAAAATCCTTAAGTGTTACAGAAGTCACTAAATTCTGTAGCACCCAGATACATCTCTGAAAACCTGATGGCACACCTAACACTATTATTTGCTGTTAATTGTTGTTGTTGTGCTATTTTCTTCCACTTCTGGTCAATGTATGTACTAGAGTAAGGAAAACATATCACTTCTAGGATTCAAGTTCATTTATGCACTGGTAGACTCCAAATAAAATGTGTTCACATACATCTTGGTGATCAGTGGATGACTACAGAATTTTTTCCTCAGTAATATATTTGCCTTATTTTTGTTAGTGTTCCTTTAAAAAAAGAACCCTTTATGCATATGCAGAGGGCTGGGTGGTGGGGGAAGCTATTTTCACATCAGGCATAATGTAAAATTTTCAAAAAAGAAAAAACAAAACAAGAGGACATCTTCCCAAATCATTGAAGTTTTGCCATACATTGAAAGGAATGTTGGCCCACATACTACACATTTTAGACAGGTCAGGTACTGCCATGGAGCTTGGGAAGACCTCGATGACAGTTCCAGGGAGCAGAGATTGAAAATCCACAGAAAGGAGAAAAGTGAATGCTGTTCTCACAGTGGTGGAAGAAGATTGTTGTTATCATGGGTTGTTATCATGGCTCTGGAAGCTGAGATCATATCTGGCTTGGTATTTTTGATTTTATGAATGTACTTATCTATGTGGCTAATAGTTTCATGATCATATTCACATATCATACAATCAGTAGTTCAATCATATTAAAGAGTTGTATAAGCATCACCATCATCAATTTTAGAACATTTTCTTCATTCTTGTACTCACTGTTATTAGCTCAAGAAACCATTAATCCAGTTAATATCTCTCTAGATGTATATGTCTTGGGTTACATATCGTGAAAAACCTGCGGGGAAAAAAAGCACAACAGCACCAAGAATGCAAACCAGAGAAAAATCTCAATTGAAAAGAAGATGGGAAATATCAAAAGTTAGGACAATTTTTAATGGGTAAAAGGGAGACCCAATGGTAACATGCTAATTTTTAACCTAACTGCATCTACAATAATCCTCTTTCCAATGCAATGCACTGGAATGCACTTTGCATGAGAGCAAAATCATGCACATTACAGGTTTGTGGACAGAGGGGATTCACTGGAGGGTTTTCCCTTCACTGGGACTCAGAAAACCTTCAGCTTTCTGGGCACCCAAAGGATTATGAGATCAAAGGTCTCAGAGAGCTGATCTCCCCAGTAGTTGTTTAAGCAAGAATGACACTATTAATCATGGTTTTATGAGATGAAATGTAAGTAGGAATCCATCTTGTGCTTATTAATATGATCCAGACAGCAGCACATAATCCAATAAATGACTTCTAAGGACACTTTCTGTACAAATCTAATTCAAAGAAGAGAAGTCAGATTAGAAGATTATAATGATTGTTTTATGAAGATTCTAAGGTGTGATTTTATTCAGTTTTCTTGAAGGACACACAATGATTGAGAAGCAAATTATAAGTGAATTGAAAGATTGCATCGATGAGAAAAAGGTCAGGAAATTTGCACCAAGGATACTATTTTTTTCTATTATGACCATGCATCTATTCACTCTTCAAGGGTAGCGAGGGAAAGTCCTATGAGAATTGCAATGAGAAAACTTCCCCATCCATCCTATACTTCCGAGCTTACCCTTTCAGAATTCTTTTCCTTTCTCAATCACAAAGAATCTTTACAATGAACATGATTTGAATCCTGTGAGGACTTCTGTTTTGATGTGGTGTAAAATGGAAGCATCTGGAATTTTTCAGTGAATGTCAGAGAGAGGCAGACACCACCTTGAAAAGTGTGTAGACTTAAATGGATGGGAGGCTGAGAAATAAGAGCTTCTCACTTTTATAATTTTCTTAATATTTGTTATTTTGTTAAGTTTTGTACTTATCATAGTGACATTTTAGAACATTACAGAGGTCTTTTGGAACAGATATTCCTTTGTAATATATGGAAGTCTTGACGGTTGCTTTCATAGCCACTGTTGATCAAAGAAAAGTGAGATCCTTGACAAACACAATTCCTTCCCATTCATGAAGATGTTGTTTGTTGGTCCACTTGTGAAGATTTTTCTTATCTTTCTGTTTGGATCTACTCTTTACTGGACAATGTAATATTTCCACTCATCTTACAAGTTGTGCCATCGGCTCATTGCAGATAGTTCATGTCTTTCCCTCAAATCTTGATACTTATACTCTCTTTCATATAAGTCCGTTTCTCAAATTATTTGCTCAACCTACAGTTGTAGTAAGGAAGTTAAAGGATAAAACCCCATTGTAAAAACAAACAAGCAAAAAATCCACTATAGGGCTTTTAAATTTTTTTTCAGGAGTGAGAGCCTTTTATTGGCTGTAGGACTACTTGAAGGGGATGAACCGCAGCAAGGGGTGCCTCCGATGCCAGGCCTGCCATGCTTGACAGACTTGTAAGTGATGGATAACTCGTTCAGGTAGTGGCCGATCATCTTGGGCTTGATCTCCACCTGGTTGAAGGTCTTCCCGTTGAGGCCTTTGGAAGAGAATTTTTGATGGGTGATATAATATCCTTGATATTTTGTTTGTTCTTGAGTGAACAATAGGAGTGTGTGGATGGCAAGATCATACACTTGACAGACTTACCATTGTGTCAGTGTTGATCCTTAAGGAACCAGGAGCCATTGAGTGGATTCCAATTCATGGTTCAGATTGAAACTATGATAGTTATGTTCTGTGGATTTTCAATGATGGAGTTACCAAAAGTACATTGCCAGGCCTTTCTTCAGAGATGCCTTAGAGTGAACTAAGCTTTCAATATCTTTATAAAGTATGCTATATGTTTGTGGGATCCAGGAACACCAGGAAATTCTAAATTTTGAGAAGCAAACAAAAAAACTAGTGCATTATGGGATCTACTTCATTCTGAAAACAGTAGCCCGAGTTTAGAGTCCTCACATGGTCCCAAGAAGTATGGGAGAAAGTGTTCCCACCATGTGGTGAACCAGGATAGTCTGACTCTCACTGGAAATTCATGTGTAAAGTGGAACTATGCATTTCGATCTGAAGTTGCCTTAAGATATGACTTTAGAACACTTGAATTTGGGGATTATCTTCTGAGTTTGAAAAGCTTAGCAAATATCTCTGTGTAAAATTCTGAGGATCATCTTCACTTTCAGACAAATGTTATAGATTCTTAGCTAAGGTGCTGAGCTTTGGAATTAATAGAACAGCTTTGCTACATCCATACCATAAAAAGAAAAGAGAACAAGGCAGTTACCTATTTTT